>UELX01000860.1:0-58215 GCA_900480035.1 Eupelmus urozonus
ACTATTATCAAGTATTTCAGGAAAAATCATGGTATTGAGTATCTCAGGAATAAGAGAGCATTAGACTCTGAGCTTTTCGCTTTCGAGTAATCATACCAGAACTAAACTTCAGACAAAGTTTCAGCTAAATTAGTGACCCGGATCTCATGGGCTCTCCTGGTAAATAATCATTAATAAATTTTCACCACACTATATCTATAATTTTTAAGCAAGTTGTTACTCGTCCGTGGCTAATTACGATATTCCTGTAATTGTTATCCGAAAATTCTCTGCTTGTACCTTTGAAAAAATCAAATTAACAAACAAGCCCAGAAATTTCCCATCTCCACCCACTCCCGTAAATCCCTCCCTCGAAAAAATTCGCTCCTCCGCAAGAAAGCGTCTTTTTTATCGCTCGCTTTATCCGCCTCCGTCTAAATTACATCGGCAGGAAAGAGCCATTTAATTCAGCCTTTTCCGCTCGCGCGTTCCCCGCTTACACAGCTCCCGGCGCGCTTCCTCGTCCCTCCTTATAGCCGGCTTTTTACGACGAAATTCGCGCGAACGTTGCAACATATCTTTTTACGGCCGCTGAAAGGAAAGAAACTGCAGAGCTGCAGCGCGGCCGAACGAAAAAGTCTGCAGCGCTGCAAAAGAAGCGCGCCGCGATGCGGCTCGGGTTGCCGAACGTGAATATTTATGCGGACTGGAGCTGGCTTTATGGTGGAGGTATATAAATTGGTTACGTTTCTAAGACTGCAGTCGATGTTATTTAATAAGTAAGTTATTTGATCATTTTTTTGCTGGGCTTTGGAATTTCCGGCTTGGCTGGCGTTTCTTTAATTAGGAAATTGCTTTATTTTTCTTGCTGGACGGAAGCGTTCAATATCTGAATTGACACAGACACGTAACAACACTCATTAACGTTATTATATTAATAGATCTATTACTTATACTTAAAATTTTTCAATAATTTTATTTTTACACCTTCAATTATAAAAAAACAGAAAATTCAGTTACCATCAAAACTTTCATCCCCTAAAAATCATCAAAACTTCAAACTCCCAAGCAAACCTAACAGCAAACCCAAAGGTCCAGTCGCAATCCTCCCATTCCATGTCCCTCTCTCCAACAGCCGTACACACGTAATCCGCGCGCTCGGAGGCGCGGCTCCTCGATTTTCATACCCATACACATGCGCGCTTGGCGAGGATTGCGCACGTGCCTCGCGTTTCATTGTTGATCCGTTCTCGGCTGCGCGCACGCCGCAATACCATCGAAGGAGAGGAACACGGGTCGTGAGAACCGGGACTCGGGAAAGTTTTTCCCCTCCCGCCGATCGACCGAGTGGAAAGCCTCCCCCACTTGGCTGTGAGGAGGGTATTTGTATGTGGGTGTGTGGTTGGGTTTTTGAAGGTTTTGGTGGATGATGGGTTTTGGGTTGGAAGACTGCAAAAATGAGAGTGGGGCGTTATTGTCTAAGCTGCAGTTTTCGATTGTAAGCAAGTGAACGAATCATCATTTATAGAGCTTTCCAAGAACGAAAGTCGACTTTGACGCGGTCAATTACTCATTCATTAAGGTCTGCAAATAATAAAGTTAAAAAAAAAGCAGCTGTAGTAGCGAGAGTGAAATTCTTCGAGATATTTTCAAGTGACTCGGATTTCTTTAATATAGTCATAAATTTGCGATTCGTTGCGCACTTTACGGCGTTTTGTTCAGCGCGAGTTTTTATCGTGCCGTATAAATTACCGATTCTTTTAATGATCGAATTTTTCCGATTGCGTACGGATTGCCTCACATCGCGCTGGCTTTCTTGTAGATTTTCACTGTCGATATGAACTCTTATAACCGAGAGCGCGCAGCGTGGCGCGAGGGAACGCCGCAAAAATGCGTGATTAATGATTTAATAAAGTTAATGCTGATCGTTAAACATTTTACGAAAAAAAAATCATAAATTACGAATAGTTTTTCGTTCATGAGCTCTTGAAAAATCCCGAGTGCGCACGCGCCTTTTGAAAAATTAAACATGCAGCGTCGTGCTCGATTAATAGAAACGCCTTTTTTTTCAAATTGAAAATTATCAGTCACGAACGGGAAATCAGGTTGCGAGAGTGTTGCAACGTATTTTCTACTCTATTTGTCTTCTCACACCATTAGATTCATTTATTAAGTCAATCGCTCTCTACGACCCATAATTTACTCTACCATTCAGCGCGAAAAAATACAAACTATTTCATCACAGAACGAAAAAGAAAAAGTCAATTCTCCCTGCGACCGAAAAAAAAAAATATCATTTCAATTTGCCCGTCCCACCACATGCATTCTCGAAAGCCAACAACCGCTCGGCGAAAAATAAAAATCGGCGCAGCTACATGTCACTCCGATCCGACAGCGACAAAAGGGCAAAAACAATGAAAAGCGCTTAACAAGCCGGTCCCAGAGAGCGAGCGACGTACGGAGGTCATAGCGCCCTGCAATCCTGCATATATGCGCTTTAAGGTCGCTCGTCCCTCCAGAGCTCGCACGCGCATAATCGATCATTTATATCCTCGGCAGGCGCTCGGCGCAAAGCGAAAGCCGTATATATAATGGCACTCGCTCGCTCGGCTTAGGAACGCCCACTTGTAATTGAAATTACAATATAGAAAAGCGAGCGGTTGCGTAATGCTCTTAGGAATTTTTTCCTGCGATTCCTAACGCTCGCGAGCGCGAGTATATCTGGCTTTCGCAAGGTGATATTTATGTAGGTTTCGGGGAGGGTCGAGAGCGCGACGAAAATGGAAATTTGCGCGTATGTACGTCTGTATTAGTCGGGGCAAAGTGAAAATTCCAGCGAGGCGCAGCGCGCGTGTGGGAATGAAAGAATAACGCGCCGATGCCGATGCTGAGCGAGGCTGTAATTATGCGCGGGAATCGTAATTTGTTGGAACGAGATAAAGTCGGGATCCGAGGCGAGCAGCGGATTTATAAGGTTGACTCGCGCGCTCGTGGGGAAACGCTTGATTTCTTATTTTTGATCGGTTTATCATCGCTCGGAAAAATCGCGATTGAATGAAACATTAAATAAACCTAGATATTGATTTCAAAATGGTAAAGTAATGTTTGTAATTACCGCTATCCTTAAATCAAATCGCATAAACAAATTAACAATCGCAGCGATAAATCTTTTTGCAACCGCGCTCCTTTCTACATCTCACCCACACGAGCCTCGCTTTATGTCACGCATTTTCCGGGTTTTCTGTCTTCCCATCGCGTTACGACACAGAACGTCACACCCGTTGAAAATTGCGGTTATGCCGCGCGCGTGCAGGGGAGTTGTAGGAAGTTGGCGCGCTCGCGAGCGACTGAAAAAAAAAAAATGAAAAAAAAAAGGACAATAATTTAACGAGTCCGCGATGCGTTGCCAGCAGCGAGCGCATCCGGTAGACTTCCGCGGTTTGTGCTTTCACACGTATGCATTCCATGTCAACTGGTCTGCGCGAGCTGAATTTTTGCAACTGGAGATGGGGGTTTTGTTTTCGGCTGATTTGGGAGTTTTGTGAGAGGATCGACATTTTATACGCGGAATACGATCGTTGTTTTGTACTTTGAATTTTTTAGAGTTATCGTGTTACATATTTTGTTGATGCAATCGCAGACAAATTGATTTAGAAGTGCTGTACACGAATTTCTTAAAGAACTACCGTGTTTTGATTTTAAAATTATAGCGTGTAATACGTGTAGCATGCTCTTATTTAATACTTACATACTTTTTTAGTATGGGAAACTGCAGATCGTTTTTGGTACTAACCTGGAAAAGAAAAAGAAAATTAAAGTTTAGTATGTCGAACTAATTCAGGTATACTTGCATTAAAGCTAAACCATAGAGTACATTCGGTTACGTAAAACTATATAATTTTTATACAATATTATTAACTCTTGCTAAATAAAATTCTTTGACCGTAAACAGAATTACTTCCAACAATCTTTCAAATAATATAATACAATTAGTCCGTGCTCATTCATTTCATCAAAAGCCAGCAATAAATTATTCAGTAGCAATCGCCATCAATCAATTAACCTAAAACGCACGAGTTTCACCGCGAGACCCACATTTAAATTCCATCCACTTAAATTCCAATCACCACCAACCGCAGCAAACAACTTCCTCACCAACTCTACCTCCAAAACCCACTAAATCTCCTTCGATCTCCTCCCGCAAACTCAAAAGCAGAACCTAACCTAACACATCAATAAAACCGACTCTCCAGCCCCAATCTCTCTCGTGCAGTTAGCGCGCTGGAAAATTACACACATCTCGAAGGCGAAGAGAAAAAGGAGACGTTGCGATCCGCGGGGTAATGAGCGATATGCCTCTAATTAATGGCCGCGGCCGATGTTAATTTCGCCTGCGCGCGCATGCGTGCGAATCGCGCGCTCGTTTTTGCGGACCTCGGAGAGAGCCTTTTTTGGAAGCGGAGTTTTACGGCTGCGCCCGTTATAGCTGAGGATCGCGTTGCGTCAGGTGGGTATATGGGAGCTTTTTTTTGTTGCTCCGAGTGGTGGGCGACTGTTGCGCAACCTGGAGCGTTGAGTTTCTTTTTATTGAAAATTTATCTCGTTGTTTATGGACGCGCGGCGCGAAGTGCTCCGAGCTATCGAAAGGAAAAACCCGCCTTTGTACGAGAGAAAATGATTCTTGGTTATTAGCGTCAGGTATATGGGTATAGTCTTAACTCAAATATTACATCGATACTCACATAAGACATAATCCTCTTCGGAATAAAAAAAATAACGCCCGAAGTATCCGATCCGCGCTAATTATTACGAAAAATCTTGCATAAAAATCCGTCTTATCGTCCGCGGCGGCGGCATAATTACGGCGCTCGCTCGCCGCGAAAGTAATTAAAAAAAAAAGAACGCCTAGCTTGCGCAACCGCGCGCCAGTCTGTATATCCTTCGCGCGTTTCACACGTGTGCTCTGGCTGCATGCAGCGGGTATATATACGTACGCTCATCTCTCTCACCGCATGTACGAGCGATCCAATATGTAAACCTCAAAACGCATATATACCTTACGCAACGCTCGATTTCTCGTGGAAACGTGTCGTCGGCTTGAGTGGCTGGCTTCGGCTGTTATGTATAGCTTGATAGCTCGATGTTCGCTCGGTTAGCCTGGGAGGCTTGTATTATAGGTTTATGGGATGCCGGAGCGAGTATTTGGCGAAACGTAATCGAGTAATTTGTATGTTTATTTTAACGTTTACGCTTCTTATGACTATCTAATGGGCCGAAACTATTCCGCTACTGCGAAATGTAACAAAGCTTGCGAAAAATCATCAACTTCTCAATCCCACAATTCAATCGCAATTTCATTCATAAATTCCTCAGACCCCAGTCAATACCATAATCAGCTTTGCCTCGTTTTTTTCTAGAATTAATGCGCACATTACATCCGATTATTAACGCAACTCGCGCATACGCACGCATACAGCCACAGCTCGCATAACCGTTCGCACGCGCGTCGACGCGAGGCCGTTGCGCCGCTGAGCTCTCTTCGCGGCTATGTGCACACCTCAAAACCGCGATGACGGCTGTATATGGGTGTACGTGCACTGCGCGAGCGTATATATACTTTTGCGAATTAAAAGGTCGCTTAGGCCGCGTTTCCAGCGTTGCGGGCGTGGATTTCCTTGGACCGTTATGGTCGGTAGTTTAGCGGTGGGTGAGGATAGCTGCATCGTGTTTCTTTAGTGGAGGCTTGCTTGGGTCGATGAGAGGCGAGGCTGTTTGAGGTGTTGGTCGATAAGGCGTTGAAGAAGAAAGTTTGAAGAAGAATTTAGAAATTGTTGGGGATTTGAGGAGTATTATAGTCGTGAAAGTAAATGCAACGATGAGGTCAGAGAAATGAGAGGGGGCTGGTATGATAAGAGGACAAGTGTTTATGTCATAGTGGAATGATCAATTTTAGAAATTTCAACAGCGAAAATAAAATGGAATTTTAAAAGGTTGTTAAGCTAAAAATTCGGCAAGCGGGAATTTCACTATTTTATTTCTTTATTTCAGAAGAGGTCAACGATTTCTTACGAGCCAAGCACGTCGAATCTTGCACAATCGTTTATACTTCGGTGACGAATCACAGGAATTTCGACAGGCTGACTCAAGCCGAGCATCCAGCTCAATCACCGGTCAGAACTGTGTGGGCGGACAAAAACTAATAGAAGAGATTAGATCGGTGAAAAATCGGTGGATTCGCCTAAAACCTTTTTCCTGTTGTAATTGAATTTTCATAACATAGATCGATGATTGAGGAAAGAGTCAGGGGCTAGTTCAATTGTTGTTTTATGGGAAATGGATTTAGTTGTTAGAGTAATTGAATTTAGTTACCGGAAGTGGAAAATTTCGTTCGCTATTTTTATCAGATCACGCACATGCGCCGCTGGCTCTCTAGGATGTGAGATTTTTACTCACAAATTAGTTCAAAGAAAGAAATAATTAGCTTCATTTACTAAGCCTAAGGACTTACTTTCTAGAACTAATTACTTGATTACTCCGACCAATATTTAGACTACATAACGAAGCGGCGCGCTTTTCCATTCATTAAATCCATTAAACTCTTACTTGTCTTTAGCATTAACTCATGTTTCGTACGACATCTCAACTCGTTACGTACAAAATAACAGACATTCAAACATACAATGTCTTTATATTTATTATACCATAACGAAGTCTGAACAAAACTAATGAGTTACAGTATTTTTCTACTCCAACCTCTAATCAAACTCCAATCCTCAACAAAACCCATCTATATACGAAACCCTCAACATTCATCTTTAACGACATCCAAATTTGTTTCAATTCTGACACCAACCCAACCACTATCTCAATCCCTCCAGCATCGCCCAACCAATTCTCAGCCGTCGCCCATGCAGCAGCTCGTCTGCAAAACGATTCAGCGCGAGATAGTTGAGAGGCGGTCACAAGTAGGTCGCTCATCGCGCTCCGCCAGCGCCGCGCGCACCGGACCGTTTTCCTCTCCCATTGTTAGCCCGCATTGTTCTCTTTCTCTCTCGTGGTGTCTCCAGTCCCGCAGCTCGCGGACCGAAGAAGCAGCGAGTTTTCTCGTTATCGCGTTCAAGAGGGAATTGGAAATTGCCGGGAGGATTCGAGAGATAGTTTCGTTGGCACGCCGAGCCTCTGGCAATTGGATTGTAATTTCATGGAGTTTGCGAATTGAAGAGAGAATTTCGCTGGATAAGTGTAGCTTCGGACTTATTTATGTGATTGTTTCTGTGGCTTTTGGGGTTGGGAGCGGAATGTTTGGTTGCTTTTTGATGAATCGGTGAGGAGGGTATTGGGAATTAGTATTTTTTGTTGGAGTGTAATTTTCGGGATGCGTTTTTATGAGTTACCGGTTACTGCCGTAAAATTGAAAATTATTCAAAAATGATAATAATAGATTGAAATGCATAGTTTTCTACACTTTATTAAAAAATATTTATATTTTTTAAAAATAAATTTATGAATTTTTTTATTTTTATTTTATCTTATTTGATTTTATCGTTCATCCAATAAAACATTAAAAATTCATTGAAACTTATTGCAATAAATAACTCACGCCCTCTCGAACATCATATCTCTAGTAATCTTGATCAATCGCGCTCACGAGATTACCATATCAATGAAATACAGGAGGAATTGAAGAACTACGCGACACACAATACAAATCCAATACAAAACATACATTTTTAATATAGAATGATTTATTATAAGGCACACAATCATAAAATTTATTACATTTCCTCTAGAATAACAAAGAAGAAACTTAAGAAGCAAATAATAATCCTAGTTTACACACCATATATACATTTTCTAACAAACCAACATTTTCCTTCACTTCAAACCGTACCTCTAACCCAACATATTTTTTAGAACTCTTATTTACTACCACAAAACTTCGACGAGGATCAAAAAAATACAGCTCTCAAGCAACGACCTTCACCTCAAAAATACCACCACATTCTCTCTACTTCCTCCGAGTATGCCTTACTGCAAAAAAACCACAAGAGAAACAACAATCACCGGTGATACATATTGCATAACGGTCTCACCTCCCTCAGTAATCGTACATAAGAACACACATTTAGCCCTTTATTGCGCTCAAACAAAGGAATCTCGATGTTTGCCGAGCGGGATTTTTACGAGTCGTGCCTTTCGATTTTTAAAAGCTGTCGTTTTCGGAGCGCCTGGCGCCGTTTTCGAAGAAATGATTATTTCCAGTTTAAGTGTCTGGTTAAACGTGAGCGGACAGCTTCTAAATGGACGATGCGCACTGCGTATTTAAGATTTTTCGCTTTTAATGGAATCGTAATCTTACAGTTAAGTCGTCCGATGTAATGAGGGGGCTTAGTTTATAAGTTACTTTTATAACCGCCAGTCGTAAAGTTTAATTATCCCCTCCTTATTCAATATAATTTATCGCTGTTTTCGTAGCTTCTAGATAAGGCGAAACTAAATACAAATTTTTTTCTTTAAGAAAGCTCTAGTAGCTAAAAAATTCTGTCTCCAGACTTAAAATAAGATACAGGCTCGTAAGTTTCAAAATAAGCATGCCTATCAACAGTCGATAAACATCGCTATAAAAGTGTTGTCGGCCGGGATTTATGTCGAAATTACTCCGGATCCGCAGCAACAATGCAAACAAGAATCAGTTGTCGAAAGACATTACATTTGTATCGTGTCAAAACTCGCGCCACGCTCTTAATCGCCTCAGCTCCAGACGGTTCACCTTCGAATTTGAAATGGTAAAGCGCGAAAGTTTCACCGTTCGATATACTGTCACATCTGACGCTAAGACCTGTCTCTTAGAGACAAAGTCCGGATCGTTTGAAATTCGAAGGTGAAGTAAGATACGTCGCTGTTTGGGATCGCGACTAAAATTTGACGTGATACAGACGGAATTATGCAATTCTGATGTTTTGATGATATCGATTGATCCGACATGTATTTTTTTTTGATCCGATTGTGATTATAATTTCTTATTACATCTAGTCGTCAGCTAATAGTAGACTAAAGTATTTTTACGAGAACCTTTCTAAAATAATATCGTATAGCTTGCATTAGTATCAATGAATTTGCAATGAATAAAATTTTGAGGCTTGCAAAGCACGCCCAATCAGGACTAGCTTTCTAAAAAAACCACCAAACGGATTTGAACTCTTAAACTTTTGGCCTCGCTGACGCCCAGAGAAATTTTCCTTCCAGCCATACGCATTTTTCCGCATTAAAATTACAGCTCTCCCGGCGCATATTACATTCCTTCGATTTCAGACCGAAATCCGCAAAGACAAAACCCGCCGAAAGCAGAAACCGAAAATCCTTTTACCTCCCCCTCACCCAACACCTCAGCCGCATATCCCACACCTCGTTGCGCGCGTCGAATCAACAATTGCCCCGGAGCTCTTCGCATACCTTTCGCTTGCATAACGCACTATCCGCGTAGCTCTCTTTGTCTTTCTCTCCTTCTCACTTGCGAATCGCTCGTCTTTTCTGAGAAACGCTGCGTTATCCCTGCGTCTACGACGGCGTAACGGCGCGGTCGGATGTAAAAAAAAAAAAATTAAATCCCCGAGAGAGCCCGAGCGTCTTTTCAATTACGACATATGGAATAACGGGACGATTCATTTGCTAGGAGCATTGTGAAGCGGAGCCGCTGCTGCCTTATTACCCGCGCGCACGTGGGCCTTGTGTATTACCAGGCGGATGATGATCGCGCCTTGTTTATGCGGGATGTGTTTCTTTTGTGAGAGAGAGAGAGAAAGCTCGATATACGTGAGCGTAAATGTCGATCGGGCGGGTTCGAGGAGCTGGTGAACGGACTTTAATCGAGGGATAATTGGTAAGTTGGTAACGAGAGTTTAATAACAATCTGACGGATGAAGGGTTTTTTTTCGGAGGGCCCGGGTGGTAGGTTATCATCAAGGTCACGTCCTGTGAGTGTTTTGACTGGAGTTGAGGAAATGATCGGAGGAAATGGGTGTCGTATTAAATGTCGTGGATATTGTCTGCAATTACAATGAGCGTGTGGAATGAAAGTCCTGTTTGATAAATTCCCGCACGAAGAGGCGGAAATACTCCGATGCGACTCGGCAATGAAAGTTGAAAAAAACCGACTGAGAACGTGATAACTGTTAAAGCAAATAGGCAGATCTTGCTTTTCTTGGCAATACTTAGAAATGAAGGAAGGCATCCGATACAGATTAGGTTACTCGAATGCCGCGGATAAACCAGTCTGGATAATAACAGACTGGATTAGCGGTCACGTGGAAATAGCTTATCTAAGCCTGTAGATTCTAATAGAATTTCTGCAGATATTGCTGTAATCTTCAGCCGTGTATCTTATGTCAAGAGATTAAAACTACAAAGATCCTGCTAGGCTGAGCTGCTTAAAAGACTGACTGATCAGTTAAGATGCTCATTTAAAATAGAAGTAATGCAGTCAGTGTTTTTGAGAAAATATTTATGAGGTGACTTAGAGTTTTGATTGTACAAAAAGGAAAGATGCTTAATAATGCCTTAGATCAGAGTTAACTGTTATTTAATATACACCTAGTATATAAGATGTTCGTTGCTAGTTTTTTTTTTTTTTTTTTTTATGGAAGCAAAAATGGTGCGGATTAACTTGCAGATTTTATATAGGGATCAAAATACATGATTTGCAATAACTAGAGTAAATATTTATCATCATAATCTTAGAGTTAGAAATAGGTTACATTAATATTTATAAATTCACATATTAAATATTGACTATATAAAGAAAAGAAAATTTCTGTAACAAAACACTTTAAGCTTTAAGAAATAATATACCATGATAATAAAGGTTTTGCGGGGATGTTGCAGATTAGCTACTGAATATGAGAACGTATGATCTTTTTTCCTCTAAAAACTATGTAATGAAATTAAAAAAAAAATCATTGCATATTTATTAAGGTTAAAAAAATATATCCTGGTATCGGTTAAGAACTACTGTAATCTGTTTTATTTACGTGCATTTTTTACACCTAATATGCAACACGCATTAAAATATGTATTTAACTATATTATTAAGTACCGGTTTCACAGAAATATAGCATTAAAAACTTATTTATTAAGTTTAAAATACAGCATTGTATATTAATGCTCGAATATTTTGTTGAAAGTAAAAGCGCACTAACTTTTCTCAAATTTAAATATAGTATTTTCTTAATACAGGTGCTCTCAAAGAATACAGTTATTTTTCCATATTTAAGCCGGATAAATCACTAAAATTTAACTCTAACTTCTTGTTTCTAGGCAAGTTTAAGTTGCAAAGACTGTACTTTCTAGCCATAATTTTAGTACTTGGTTCGAAAATTTTCACATAATTTTTCGCTAAGCATAAAACGCAGAGTGACCCTTGCGCGCGCCAACATTGCGCAAGAAAGAAATGCTTAATACTCAAATAGTACTTTTTGCTCGTCCCCATTAAAATTGGAACTCGCCTACGTTCATTATGTCTTTCGTCATTGTTGTGCGCATGAATTTACATGCAGGTGTTTTCGCAATTTCACAATCGTTCCGCTCGTTTCGCTTTTATTATTGGCTGTTTAATGGCTTATAAAAGTAAAAGAAACACGCGGCTTAGTGTTTGGATATACAAACATTAATAGAAAACACCATAATCGGTAATGCACTTTGGTTTTCTTTGCCGAAAATTTCATAACAGCGCAGAATTAAAATCGTACGTTAAAGAATCGAAAAGTTCAGAAATTACGCAAGCCACATTTTTGCAACTTTTTTGCATCAAAATAATCAAGAAGGCGCGAGTGAAATAAAAATAATGAACAAGTGCCAAATACGCCGGGTAAAAAAGAGGCTTCGCGCCAAAAGTAATATCAAGTTATGACATCGGCTAACTTTTTTGCCGCATTCACTTAAGCTCGAAAATCGCAAGAGCTCACGTACCACAAAACTCTACAATTTTAGCCAACCAGAAAAAGAAAAGATGATATATGACGAAAGCATCTAAACTGCCACACGTATACGGGCACAACTGCGCGTGCATTGTGCAAAAAGCCTCGTAAAAGTGACGTACTCTGCGGCTATATGGAGAGACAGAAAGAGAGGAGCCCAGGCCTGCTATTAAAACGAACAGACCTAGCCTAGAGAGTCCGTGCGCAATTAGTCGAAACTTCTCTGCGATTGCGCAAAGCTCGGGCTGGACTGCGGGTTGAAGACCTCCTCGAGACTTGGGGGCATTAAATTCGGCGCACGAGTGCAGGTGCGACCGTTTTTTTCCTGGATATGCGCGCTCGCGACGTGAGTGAATCCCCGGGCGCTTTGAAAGTAAGAGTTGCAGTCGAAAGGAGCTTTTATTGCTTTCGAGAGATACGCGGTAGGAATTTCAAGCGATTTTTCTGTCTTTTGTTGCTGGAGTACAGTTTTATGGAAAAATTGGTAGCAGCTCTTTATTTGGACAAGTATGCACATGAGTCATTCTACACTCGTAATAAAATATAAGAGCTAGAAACAATAAAAAAATGAAACATCGATACGACATTTGTTACGGTTCGTCAAGAGCAGTCAAAGGGTGAGTTCGAGCGAAACATTATGTTTACCAATAAATCACCAGGTGTTGCATAGGTGTCTACAAAGGCGCGGTAAGTGTCAGCACGAGCGCTCGCGCAATAAAGTTCCCTCGGCACGATTTTTGTCTGATGATTTACGCGCGAGCTGATGTGTACTTTAAACTGGGACAAGGGTTACGAAAAATAATTCTCGGAGATTGTTGCAGGGGGAAAATTGTATGTAATTGGTTTAATGAATTTCAGCTAAGAGGTGTATATACCGCCGTGACTTAGCAAACATTCCAAGTCGCGATGAATCAAAAATAAGCCGACTACTCTAAGCTGGCATTGAACTGTGAAAGGATGCAGACTTTCAAGAATTAGTTTACCATCTCTGAACCATCAATAAATCATTATTTTACCGTCACTAAAATCCAAACCTAAAACGATCTAACCCCACCACCTCCACAAGACGCGGAAGCCAGAACTGTCCCTCCTCATAGTGAACTCGCAACGAAAACAGAAGTCCCCGGCAGCGTCCGGCCGACATCCTCCTGCACGACTCTCTGCAAGCATCGAATGCGCATATCGAAGTGCCGTAACCCAGCACGACGTCCTTACAAGAAAGCAGCGGCTCTCCCTTGTCCATTCCGAATCGAGCGTGTAAACAATGGGGCACGGCCGTTCCCTCTCCCTCGAATAAAAACAAGAGCAGCTCGGATCTTCTATACACGTCCTACAGCAACAATAACAGCGAGAGAGAGAGAGAGAGAGGCCCAAGGCGGAAGTTGCATAATCGGCGCCTAGCGGTACCCGTACACGCTGCTCTCTGGAAGAAACGTTTCTGCCTGCGAGTGCAATAACTCGTATAAAGGCGGGGGCGTTTTGCCAGCGCGGAAAAACGGCTGCGCGCGCGCGCAGGTATTATTATTTTAACGGCGCTGGCCGAAGGCCGAGCGGCGAGACTTTCTCTCGCGCGAGAGCTGCGAGGATGGACGCGCGGTTTATATCGCGCTCGCGCTTTTCACGTGTCATTAATCGTCGGGAAGCTCGCTCTCTCTCTCTCTCTCGGGGGTGTCGACAAATTGCCGCTCGCGCGCGATGCCAAAGTAGAAGCCGAGGTAGTTGCGGGTGAGTTAACGCCCCGTTGGCTGTGGCCGTTGGTTTTTCCTGCTTCCTCGTTGTTGGGATTGGCTTTTTTTTTGGGGAGACGGCTGGATGGGGAGAGTTGGATTTAGATTGTTTGTTGGGTTGGAGTGTTGTTGGGAGGTTGAGGCGAATTTTGGAGTTGGGAAGGTGGTTTGGCGTTTTAAAGTGGGTTTGGTTGAGAGCTTGGATTGCTGAGAACTTCAACTGTCTGAACTTGGGGTAATTTGTTTAAAGGTCTTAAGCTTAAGAAGTAATGCGGAAGTCAAGGGCGCAGCTATTTTCGTTTAGAAATATTGGATAAGGTATAGAAAAAAAACCATTAAATTGAAACGTTTTAAAAGTATAAAAGTCTCAGATTAAAAGTGTGTCATGTTTTCTTTTTCTCTTTTAGAAATTCAAGGATTTACAAAACAAAAGTATAAAAATATTTTATTTTGTAAAGTATTTAGTTTCAGTTACATATTGCGCATTTCCACTTCGGCTTTTCTCGGCGCCGTAACGAGTTTACTTTTTTTCCAAGATATTAATAGCTTTGTCGACATACTGGCGAGGCCGAACAAGCTGCAACATTGAACGTAACACAAAAATACACAAGTTGTTTAACCGAGCGTAAATAAGTCAGAAGTCGATTTTCCACGTTAAAAAATTAAAAAGAAAATCTTTTCCTCGCCATTCCTCAAACAAAAAACCCCGTCCAATTAAAATCTCCCATAGCCCCCACAATATACATCCTCGCACCAAAACAATTCGCAAGCGAAATAAAATAAACTCTTAGAAAATCATCGGCTTGGAAATAATCATCTCTAACATCGCACCTAGAATTCGCTTACTACAGCCACCGCCGTGAAACTCGAACCTCCGCTTAGCTAGCGCACGCAAATAACGAACTCCAAAGCCCCGGCACGCGGCTCAACAGTGTCAGTGTGTCACTCAAAGTCCGCCGAATGTAGGTTTCCCCTATGTGTGCTCTCTGCGTCGATGCGAGAAAAACGACTGCTCCCGCGGTAATAGAAAAAAAAAAGCGCGAGAGAGAAACAGACTCGCAGCTAGAGCAGCTCGCAAAAAGGCGGCGCAGCGGCAGAAATGTAAATCATCGTCTAATGAGTTATAACGAAGAGAGGCCAGAGAGAGAGACACGAGGAGCGTAACTCACACATACATACACACTGGCGAAGGAGAGAGGAGGCAGAGCAGCAGGTGCACACGAGCGTGCCAACGGTATCGCGTGTATGTTTTTGCACCTTAAAGGAGCGAGGAGCGAGAGAGAGAGAGAGAGAGAGAGCCGCGAGGTCAACGAACCTCCTCGCTCTGGATATATAAACCCCCGGCCGTCGCTGGCTCTTAGATCAGGTTTTGAGCGATCGCGCTTCCTTTTTTTCGTCGCGCGCGTGCGTCTGTTGGCTCGCGAGTTTTGAGCCGCGAGCTATACGTGCGCGAGAGGGGAGGGATATCGGATTTTCTGCATTCGCGCGTGAGGCGACGCTTTCTTTGCCGAGCGATAAAGTGTCGGTTTCCTGTTATTGGTTTTAGCGCTGGATTTTTTGTTGGACTGGGGTGTGCTTTTTTTTCTTTTAAGGTGGGGAGGGTAAGTAGTTACGCGGTGTCCTGTGCGAGTGTGTTTCTGAGTCGGCGTTATTAAGTACTTGTTTCGCCTCGTGTTTGTGGATTTTTTTTTGCAAGTTTATTTTCGGAATGGGTGTTTTTTTTTATTTTTGATGGAGGTGACGTTCGTGCGATGCGTTAATAATATGAGCGTAGCGTAAAAAATATTACTCGAAATGTGTTATCCGCAGGAAGTTGGAGTATCGGACTGTAAATGAGCAATTAAAAGCGAAGATCGAGAAAGATGCAATAATTAAGGGGATAAGTTCTCTGAACGGCGAGCTAAAGTCTTATTTGGAATTGTTATTAAAAATTCAAGAATTTCAAGTACGTACTCAAGCTCGCCTTTTTATGATATAAAACGCACGAGGTGTTGCCACTAACCTGAAAAATAAGAGAAAAATACGCGTTAATGATTGTAAAAGTGATTTGAGGCCGGGTAATTATGAAATAATTTATAAATAACATTTCAATGGAAAGAATGAAACGCTGAGAATTTTCTGAGAAATAAAAAACAATGCTTTTAAATAACCAGGAGATCACAGATTATACACTAGCGCATAAAATCAAAACAATGACTCGGCTCTCTCCTCAAACATTCACACGTAAGTTTCGAAAATTCTCCAATCTCAAAACACTTTCCACCTAATTCCCCAGTCTAATTAAAACCCAACAACACTTCAAAAACCATCTCCCCAGCAACGTCCGCAAACTAAGTATTTCAATTCGAGCCAAAGCAGCAGCGGCGGCGACGCGATAATAGCCACTTGGGCATTCCTCGCGTCCTCCCTGAAAAAGTTATTTACAACAGCCTCGCGACAGACGGACACGGCGGAGGGGCAAACAAACGAGCCCGGCGCACGTAGGTGGAAACCGTACAAGCTGCAATTGCGGCACGCAACGAGCCGAAGCCGTCTCTAAAAACGCTCGCGGAAAATTAAGAGCGTCTTTTGCAGCAGACGTCGAATGCTAAGCGACGAGAGCGGACCTCAAGGCAAAGTAAATTGCGGGGACGAGTGCGGGGAAAAGCGCGGAATCTCAAGGCAGCCTCGTCAGTGTCGATCGCGGAGAACAACGCGCCATTCTCTTTTCTGCGCGTTGCCTTCTTTTTTTTCTTTTGCCGGAGTGTAAGAGCGGAGTGTGTAGCTGGTGATTTGCTGAGGATTTTGCCGGGACTGTTTGGAGGCTTGCGTTTTGTATGCGCGGAGTGGTCTGAGGATGTTTTTTGCGAGATGGTGGGTTTAAAAATAGAGCTGAGGAATTGCGGAATTTATGCAAAGCGGGACGATGGATAATTAATCAGGTTGATCTGTTTTGGTGATGAAGGAGCGATGCGAGAACGATGTTATAATATTGTCCGATGAATAATGGAACAATAATAAAACAACTCTATACAAGGCCTCAATCCTAACTAGCATCAAAACCGAGAAACTACATTCATACACTTCAAATTCCTCAGCACCTCTCCAATCTCATCACCAACAACACCCCATAAATCTTCCCAATCCCAAATCTCTCAACAAGCCAGCTCTCCTCCCAGCCTCCCCTTAATTCGTGACTATATACATCGTGTCGCCCGATCCATCTCCTCCCCACTCGATCCACGGCGATCGATATACCAGCATTTCGCCGGTTCGCGAGCGATCATACTCCGGATTGCCGGGAGAGCTCGGCTGGAAATTTATTATGCCTGCGCGCTATTGTCGTGCGGCTCGATCTCTCGATAAGAGGCAAATTTCTTTCGTGAAGGATACACGTCGTGTTGGTATGCGGCCTATCGGAAATTTCATCGGGATGATTTTTTTTCTCGGTTAAGCTGATGAGATTAGATTGCGGGACAATTTTAAAGTGAAACTTTTTAATAAGGCAAATCGAATCGAGCAGGCGAACAGAGTGAAAAAGCCGGGGATATATCGTAAGCAGGCGAGTAACGGCGACGTTAACTAGAACGCCGAATCCATACCGCAGAGGCAACCACTCCCAGGCGAAAAAAAGCCCCTGAGAGAAAAAAGAAGAGGAGCAAGCCGGTGCCGCGCTCTCGAGTTTTCATCTCTTCTACGAGCGTATATATACAGAGACGAGAAAAGAAGCTGCGGAGCATACGGAAAGCTCGCAAGAGCACAAAAGGCAGCCACTCGGCGAGGAGAGGAAGGGGAGGAGGGATCGGATTCTTTGGCAGCTGCGCGGCGCTGACCCGCTTACTTATAAAGCTCGGCAAAGGTCTTTTCCTCGTTGGTACAGATGCGAGAGGGCGAGGCGTGTCTACCTGCGCTGCTCGCTGGGTTATTTCGGTGAGGGCAGAGCGTTTTGTGATGAGGAGATGGGAGACGAGCTGCGACCTTCCGGTTTATTTGGCCGTGTAGAGATGTATTTTTCGGGGGGTTTGGATGTGTGGGATGGTGAGAGTTGAAGGCAGCGTGGGTGTGAGTTTGGGTAGTTTTGAATTTGGATTTTGAGAGGATTTTAAAGGAACATTTTCGAGCTTATTTTGTAATGGAAAATTATAATTTAATAAATTTTATGTAGTTTTGTAAGGAATTTTTTATAAAAATTATGCAACAATTGAATGTCGTTTAAAATTTGGTCTTTATAAATCTGCATACTGAAATGTCACTTGACATCGACTAATTTAATTAGTGGTGATGACACTCGTGATGCTGAGAATTAGGTAGATTTAAGATAGCGCGAGAGTTGGCATGTCGCAAATAACCTCAGAGTAGATTATTAAAATAGTTGGAGGTCTCCGAGAGTCAGCTTATCATGATTTTATGATAATTCCCAAGTTATTTTTACCAAGAGACGAAGGAAAACTGATAAGCTATCTCTCAGCAATTAAAGCAAGAATCCGATGAAATTCAAGTTTAATTAAATTCTTATTAAGAAAATTCCTCAAAACTAGCCACCGCATAAACAGGCTTCGTTTATCCACTATCCGCGAATGCCCCGCCGCATCTTCAATTAAAGCAAACAGAATAATATAATTAAAATGAGCGACCGCACTGGCCGATTCGCCCTGAAAGCAGCCTTGAGAAACCCATCAAGAAAGTTTCAACGCTTTAGAAACCGATGCAGGTTTCCCTCTATGCATGAAATTCCACGGCCAGGTAGACGCGTCTGTCTCTCTATTCTCGGCGAGTGACAGCGGCTTTTCGATCTTGGATATACCTCGCGGCGCGCACTTCCGGAATCCGCGCTTTTTTTTCTCCCGGAGAGCTAGTGTATAGTTGCCCCTGGTCATGCTCGACTTTCGAGAAAATAGAGTTCTCTTATAAGTGCGGATGGTAAATTGATATTTTCCCGGGGAAGAATGACGGGAGGTGAACGTTTCCGATGGATTTAATAACGCCTGCGGGGGATACTTAATTGAGGACGTGATTTTATTTCTGGTGCTTGATGAAATTTATGCAGTGTCGAGTGCGAATGTGAATGGATTATCGTATTTGTTTGTTTGGTATTTTTAATAAATCTGCAGTCACGCGCGTCATTTGCATTCTTTTAACTGTGACTAATCGTTACCTAAGAGAAAAGTCGTTTTCTTTGTGTAATTCTTGAGCAAATATTATTGAAAATGACGTAGTTTCGTACTTTGTAGCATGAAAAACAATTTTTCCTCTTAGATAATAATTAACAATACTTGACTTGATAATGGAAAATTGTAAGTTCATTATTATTTTCTTAGTTACGAAAAGCAATGCTTAAATTAAGATAAGATAATAAAAATATTTTATTCCAAGTACAAACAATTCATTCGAGAAACAAGTAAGCTCCAAACCGCTCTTTCAAAAACTGTCTTTACTTTCAGCAGGAACAATTTTAATACAGTGGCTTTACAAATTACTCCGACAGTTTCTCAAGGAAAACGAGCTAAATTTTTTCCCCAACTACAGCCTCACTCCGAGCGACAGAACAAAGAAACCTCGGAATCGGATCTTTGGGTCAAAAACAATCCGCTTTGGCGAAAATCATCCAAGAGCGGGCACTTACGCCGATTTAAAAATCGTGTCATTCGACCTCAGGCCGACCGCATCTTTACGAGGGGGTGCTTAAAAGAAACCAAAAACGAGCGATTGCGGCTCCGGAATTCCCGAGAGCCAGAGAGCCGCTCTCGACAATGTATCTCTCCGCGCGTCCGCAGCTCGTCGCCAATTTATCCTCGAAAAAAAAGCCCGCCAATTCCCCCGCACCGCAACGAGCTACTCATCAACCCTACCTCTCTCTCTCTCGCAATTTCGCATCGCAAAAAGCGCCCGCAGATTCAAATCCAGGCGAAATTTCGCCTGCGCGTACGTATCCACGTTTAATACGGCGAGGCCGCGATTTCACCATTTTTCAGAGCGACCTTATAAAAGTCGTCCGCGGAAAAAGAGGGAGAAAGTCGCGGGTTTTACGAGGAGGCTCGCGCTGTGCTTTACTTGCGAGCGTCGCGAGGACACTGGGTGCGTGCGCAGGCTGTTGTTACGCCGTCGTTATAGCCGCGGAGATGACGACGGGCATTTTGCCGCTTACGGTTATGATTTGAGAGCCCGAGATTTTTGCGTCGCCGGACACGAGGAGGTATAACGGTTGTAAGGCTGTTCTAGGATGGTGGGAGGGATTTTTTTATTCCGCTTTTCTAGTCTCTTGTTTTTCTGATGTTATTTTTCTTTTGGTTGTCTGGGAGAATGCGAGCGATCGAGTGATGCCTGTTGTGCAAGCGCATGAGCTTGTGTGTTTTTGCGGCACGAGGCCTTTGTGTAATCGAATTATAAGGAAACTGAGGAGCGCGCCGAGCCGGGTTTGTGAAAACAGTTCCTGATTTTGTTTTTCGCGTTTGCGATTGTTGTGTCTGCCGATAATATTTAGTGCAATTAAGGATGTAGGCTTAAAAGTGCGGAGCGATTGATTTTGTATAGGTGGCTTTGGTGATTGTTTAGATTGATGTTCAAAATACGTTTTGTTACAATTTGATGCGCTCTGAAAACTGATACATTGAGGCATTGTTTAAAACGGAAAAAGTGAGACTGATTGAAGTTAAATTAACAATGGCTTGTTCAAGGAATTGGAGGACTTGAGAATAAGTAGACGAAACAAGCACCTTTTGGATTTTCACTTTGTACAAAGTGCACGCACTTAGAAACGTATTTTTCAGAAATAATTTTCAACTTTTTCCATTTTTCTTCCAGTTTAAACCTAGAAATTATTTTTTCAAGTCGAAAGCCGCTATAAGATTTAACCGTAAGGCAAAAGATGTTACATTCATCAAAAAGTGCTATAAAAAGTTTCGTAAAACAAAAGTCGTAATACTTTTCAAATCTTACAATTTCTTCAGCCGAATGAAACGACACAAATAAATCAATTAACCTCCAAACTACTTTCGACCAAACCCCAGCAAAAAACAGTCACCACCATCAGCCAGCCCAAAGCCAATAAAAAATCTAAACCAGGTGAATCGTCGAAAAAAAAAGACGGAACCATCCTGACAAAACGCCGAGGCATAAAACACAGCCCCGGCACAAAACCGCCAAGTCCCAGCCGCATGTACAGCAGCAGTCGTTTCGGAATATTGAATTTCTATTTCCTACGGCGCGGCGCTCGACTTTCATAGCCGGTTTTGCTACCGCGAGCCTATATAAGCCGCCACGGTGAGCGGATGTCCGGCGACAATGGGACGCGGAGAGAAAACGCGCCGTGAGCGCGTTTTCTGTCTCTTTCTCGTGTACGCGTGTGTTATGTGGCTTTTCAGGCTATGCGAGAGAGGCCTTGGGTATATCGCTCTTTGATGAGCTTTTCGCTCTTTTGTCCGTATGAAAATTAGGCGCGCATTCCTGCGCCGTGTGTATTATTTTCGTTTAGCTTCTATGGGCTTCTTTTTTTTTTTTAACAAAGAGGTTGTAACGCACAATAAGAGGTGAACAGCTGGCGCGGTACGTTTTTTATTTGACGGTCTATTTAGTACTGTTATTTATCATAATTTTAATGTTCGAACTGTTATTAAATAATAGAATGGTAAATTCATGAATCGAACCTAAATTACTTGTTAGTCTTGCTTAGAGGCTGAGCGCAGTATCTGTCCAAGAAATCTGGCCATTAAGTAAGCAAAAGTAATTGCAGCTGCAGGCTAATGAATACGTAGTGAAAGCATGACATTTTGATCTGATTACCAGGCATGTTATTGGATGAAAACTGACAGTATTTTTCTCTGAAATTGTCGATAATTTCGGACGTATACTTATTAAAGCACAAAACTATCACAGGATAACTAATCTCATGTATTCACGCACCATTGCGTACAATGTATCAAAAGATAAACCATCCAACCACCGTAAAATTCAATAAAACTAATAATCACATTAAACACAACTGCTTTCTCTATCCCATAACAACCACAAGATAACACACACACAGCCATCGCAAAAAACTTACTCTCGCACAAAAGTTTCACGTCTACCCCCCACACACAGCCAAGACACCCGAGATCACCGGCACGCGCAGTTGCGTCATCCGGCTTTTTGTTTTGCCGGCCGGGGTAATATTATAATCCTTCAGGGGGGATCCGCGCACGCCCGTGCACCTGTATAAATGAGTAAGAAAAGGTCTCGGACGTTCAAAGAGCCGCTCTTGCGCCGAGACGGAAAAAGAAAACCTGTATACGTATATATATATGTACGCGGCGGAGCTGCATCCGAGGAAGGTGGAGGGGAGGGAGAAACCGGGCAAGTGGAATACGAGATTACTATTTGTAAGCGCGCTCTCGCGCTATGCACGGCAAGGAGGTGATTCGTATGGAGATGGGCACATTCGTACGCCGCCTGGATTTTTAAGGTGGAAGGTGTACGGCTTGTTTTTCGATTGTTCGGGGTTTTTTTGGTTGGGTTAGTGCTGGAGGTTCGACGATCGATGTGGATTGTTGATCGGAGCGGCTTGAGTGAAAAATTTTGAAGGAAACGGCTTTTTAATTTGTTGTGTGGGTAGAGTATAAATTCAAGTATTTTTGGTGCGTGATGATCATGGTTGATGAAATGAAAATATTG
The DNA here is from genome assembly GCA_900480035.1 of Eupelmus urozonus. Lineage (NCBI taxonomy): Eukaryota > Metazoa > Arthropoda > Insecta > Hymenoptera > Eupelmidae > Eupelmus > Eupelmus urozonus. The sequence continues at coordinate 22,307 of UELX01000860.1, forward strand.
ATTTGTATTTAATTGCTAAGGTTTTCTTGCTCACAAAAAATTTGATAATATAACAAAATAGTGGCTTTCTCTTAAAACATTTTTTTAAAGACTAGTCACAAAATATTATACTAACTTACATCTATGTATGAACAACACCGAACTTTTTCTCCAACCAGTAGTGTCAGATAGTGGCAAGCCTTTACCTGAAACAAGAAAAATAAACATTTATTAAATCTCAACAATTCAAGAAACGGCTCTAAAAGATTTATTTCAAGAACTAATTCTATGCAATTCCCTCAGCAGCATCCCTCGGCCAATCATTTTTAAAAGGCGCCGATTACATTTACAACTCCGAGCTCGCGCGCGCCTGCGCAGAATGAAAGCCCTTTAAATACGAACGAAAGGAAAGTTTCTCGTTTTCTACGTCGGATTTTCGCCGAAACGGCCTCGTGACCATTGAAAAATTTCACGACTTGTGTATACAGCCGCGCGCGCGCGGTCATTCAAACGAACGAGCGCGCAGTAAAGCCAAACGCACATTAAAGCGCCGCGGGTTAAGGTATGTCTATACGTGTATAAGCGTATAAGAGGGAAAGAGAAAAGCGCATACGTACGTACTTAGGCCGCGGGAGGAATAATGTGGCACACATGCATAATGGCCCTTAAGTAAGTAGAAAGAGTGTAATTTTCGAAAAATCACCGCGAGAGGAAACAGCCTGCAGTTTGGGGACTCGCTCGTTTCGAGCGCGGATATGATGGGGGAATGGCTTTCGATTTTATTGACATTATTGGGATGTTTCTGCTATTTTCGTATTATCTCTGCTGGATGATTGGTAATTGTAAGGAAAAAGGGAATATTGACTTGTTTACAATTACCATTTGAAGTAGTTTCAAATATGTAAATATCTAATAATAGATTTAATTATAACATAAATATAAAAAACAAAATATTTTCTCACAAAAACGTAAAAAAAATTACTACAGCATCTCCCACACCAGCGCGATATCATCGCCCTAATTACCAAAGTGCGCAAAACATCTTCGGCTTCAGACTCCGAACCCATAAGCAAGCGCTCTCTCAACTTCAATCCAATTAGAATCCTAAACCTCCATCGTTCGAGGCAAAACTCTCGTTACTCCGAGCAGCCGCTGCTACTACTACACGAGCCGTACAAAAAGCCCGACTGACGCGCTGTACTCCCACGCGCGTCTTCCGCGCGTGTAGCTCGCTAAGCTTGGCAAAAGGCTACTGCTCGCTCCCACGACTATATCTCGCGTCGAAAACCGCAGCCGCTGAGCTTTCTATAAGGCATCCAGAGGATATTTGGAAATTCGGCCTGGTTCTATCGGGTTACGCCGGCTTTGATATTGACGGACGGTTTTCCATTCGCGGGTAGATTTCGAAAATGGATGCGGGTGAAGTTAGAGGATCGAGAGCGAGGTCGGTGATTGTTATCGGAGTTTTGCCGGATGAAATGTGGAGGGTTGAGATGGCTGGGAGATGGTTTTGTAATCTGCTTTGGGAGATTCGATGTGAGTTTGGTATGCGGTACTGTTTCGGATGAGAAATTTTAAATTAATTGTTTTGGGGTTTTGCGTTCTCTTTTTGGGTGGTTATTAAAAGTGGGCTCATTGCGAGGTTGTGATTAATGAAAGGAAATACTTTCCTGGTGGTTATAAGAAATGTCAAAAGACATTCTGGTTATAAGTAGCCCAACAAAATTTTGATATCAGATTAATTTATCAAAATTATATACGTGAATTCAACTGTTTCCTCGAGAGGTAAGTGGGTCATTCTAAAAAATAACAAGAAAAAACCATTATGGCCTATCGTAAAAATTATTGACCAAGATTGTTAAAAATACAAAAGATTATATTCGCGAGAACAACGGTACATATTTCATCAAGAATCCAAAAACCATTTATCCCAGTGACACCTTTCCTATTTTAAAAAAGAAGCCTGCCCTCGGGCTCTTAGCCTGATTCCTCAACAATCGATTGTATAAAAGATTCATCCCAGCCTTTTTCCGCCCCACCCTCCCACAATCCAAAAATAAAAAAATCCTCATTTCAATCCACCTCATTCCAAGCCCACGCCGCCCTCATTATATAAGATTTCACTTACACAAAAACTGCACTCGAAAAATTAATCCGTCACTCATCTCGAAATTTCTCCGAAGGAGGCACCTACTAACACAGACTCGACATCGAAACAAAAATAAAAAAAAAAAAGACATAAAAATCTCCGCGCGCGGAGAATCCAGACGCGACGATATCGATCTTATGGAAAGAAAAAGAGAGAGAGAGAGAGAGGAAGGAAAAAAAGGTATACGACGCGCAAGCCCCCCGGGCTGGTATCGCGCAGGAACAGGTGCAGCGGCAGGTGCGGCGCAAACTCGGAACTGTGTCGGCAACGACGGCGACTTGGAGAAAGTATGTGCAGGATGTTAGTGTGAGCGGCTGTGCATGCGTCTTCGTGGGAGATGAGAGGAAGAAGCGCTGGCTTTCGCGGGCTGGATGGTGTAGTTGGAGTGATGTGTTGGGTTTTTGAAATTTTGAGGGATTTGGAACGAGTGAATTTTTGTTCAGAGAGATAAATTGTTAATAATAAGGGTGGGAATTGATGATTAATTTTAAGTTTAATATTTTCATTTAATTAAATAATTTTTTATGGCTTAATTATCTAAATAGTAGCATTAAGACCGAGATTAGATTGAATTATTGTTTTGAGGATAGGATTTACAGGGAAACAACAGGAAATGCTTTTAAGACGCTCTTCATACATATTTATTATCCTACACTTTTACATATTATGGTCTTGGATAGCCCATTGTTTGCGTGTTTTTTTTTCTAGAAAAACCATCAGGTAGGGAATCACTTTATAGAAATAGTAAACCAGCACGTAATTTGTACTATTGAGTACAGTAAAAGTTAGCTACCATCAGGCACTACACTTTAGAAGAGAGTATTAGAAAGAATCGTGCTACTTATAAACATTTATCGTTAATAACACAGACACTAAATAAACTTTTTCTAGCATACATGCACATCCTCGCAACAACCTAAAGCTACCGTACTCAACTTTTACTACACCATTCATTAAATACCCAATCAAAATAACTCTCTATCAGAACTCCACTATTAATCCAGCCCAACAAATTTCCAGCTGGCAAGCCGATCCCTCAAACCCAGAAATTCCTCTAATCCACCCACCTCACCTCTCCCACAGGTTCGATAAACTCTCCCGCGCGCATCCCGAGCCAGCACACCCGCGCGACTTTAAAAAAAAAAAAAAAAATAATCCCCGGCGATCGCTGATGAACGAGCCTCGTAAATCGGCTAATGCCTCTCCGCGGCGCGAATTACCTCCGGACTTTATATTACGCCTGCGATCGTGATCGATTCGCGCGTGCTATCCTCTCCCGCTCGCAGCTGTGGGAAATGAGCGGAATACAAGGCAGAGCCGCGTTTGGCTTACTTTCGCGCGCGTAGCGCTGCTTGTTTACATTTACACGCGCGGCTGTTTTTTTTTTTCAAAAAGCGCGCGGGAGGATCCGTCTAGTCGGATGCTTTTCGCACAATGAGATCGTTAGTCAAAGTGTCTCGGGTGCGTCCGTTCGGCTGGATTTATTTGATATGCCTTGATAGTTGCGTAAAATTGTTGAATAAGATATCGCGGGGTAGTTAGGAATCGTGCGTTTAATTTATCTTGGTGAAATTTCGCGGTTAAATTAAGGCCGTATTCAGACGCGTTGATTTTTGCGAGGCGGCATAACGGGCACGGCAAAAATAATTTAAATACATAATACCTAGAGAGCGACTAATTTTTCAAAACGTCTTCGAGCCTACTTCCCAGCCGAGGAGAAAGTAGCCAAGCGCGCTCTCGACAATTTACGGGTGTGATCTCCTTTTGACGACGTCGGCTCTAAGAGCTCTCCGTCATATTCAGGGAATCGGCGTACTCGGAAAACTGGCGACACCTACTTCTCAATTAAAGGATTCCAAAGCCACGAGCGGTCAAAGAAAGTAAGCTTAGAGAGGCTCGTTAGTAAAAAAAAAACAGTAAGAGAAGAAGTGGAGCTGCGGAGGAAGGTCAACAAAAAAATTCAGATAAGCCTACGCCACGCGGAAAGGTATTCCAGGCGACGTTTCCAGCTGCTTTTTTTACTTCCTCGTAGCTCGAACTTGTCTAGAAAGTAGTCTTATCGGCCGGCCGCGGTAATCAGTCTGCGCTAGGGCAGCAGAGAGAAAAAATCTCTTACCGGGATATATATAAGTAGGAGTTTGGAAAGATAAGCGAACGAGTAGTTTTCTGCCTATCGCTCGATTAAATATTTAACAGTCACGGCGCATCTATATACAAATCGCCTTGACTATTGTCTCTTTTCCTCTCCCGGCGCCTCCACCCGCGACAAACACAGTCGTGGCTTTCCTCTCGACTGTAAGAGATGTATGCACACACGAGAACGGCGGATCTATCAAAGGAGATTTTCCCATTGCGAAGGTTCGGCTTAATTAAAGAGCGAGTCCGCGTGTGTATGCATAGGAGAGAAAATGGGTATTATACGGAGGATCGACGGAAACAGAAGGAGCATCGGTTAGTTTACGTGCTCCCGTTCGCACGCGACAGCGAGAAAGTCGGTTTGTTTGCTCAGCGGCTCGTTTGGGATGTTTCCTTTGTGGTGCTGAGCGTGCCCCCCCGTGGGTTTTATTAGCGTTTAATTTGGCCGCGTGGATTATTTTTTTTCTTTTGAGATAAACGAGTTTGTTTCATAATTAAGATGGATGTTAGCGCTGCGATTGGTATCTGCAAGATCGTGTAAGTTTCAAAAAATAAAGTATCTTTTTACGGTTACAGAAGTGTACACGTTATCCCAAATATGCAAATTAATCACGCCCTACTTATCCCAAGCTACATCTCAATAATAATGTACATCTACGGTAAAAAGTCACCCAGAAAATCCTCGCATCACTACAAGCAGTGCGAAACGCGCCATTACCAGAAGAAACTCACCCACCACTCAGACTCGCATACAAACACACCTCACGTCATCAAGCATATAAATTGCCAGCTCGCGTGGACAATAATCACGCGCCGACGATAATACCACAATGCATATTCGCACACGCATATATACCCTCGCGAGAAAGCTGATATTTATACAATTTCCTCGCGCCGTAACAGCCACACACGCCTGGCGAAGATTAAAATTAGAAAGTGAGAAGACACTCCACAAAGAGACACCCGCGAAAAACGCGCGCAGGGCGGTCGCTAATTAGCCTGCGCTCGCGAGGAATCCGTACCGCTAAAAAAGCCCCTTCCTCAAAAAAAATCTGCACCTCTCCTTGCGCACGTATACACACGAGCTCTCCTCGCGATCGACTTTCTAAATTCGTATAAGTACATATCGAGTACGCGCGCACGCGGCGTCACTTTCACCGCGGGCCCCGATTGATAAGATGCATCGGATGAGATGCGAGGAGGACACTGTGAACGTTGCGGACATAGAGAAAAGCCGCGCGTCGCGTCCCACGATGTGTCACGAATATCGCCTGTGTGTATATACGTGTACGTGTGCAATGGAAAACGGATGGACGCGAGCGATAAAGCCGAGGCTGCGGAGCCCGCGCGTGTGTATACCTACAACAGGTATCGATTACCCGCCGGAGCGGCGGCAATAATTTCCCCGATGATTTTCTATGCGCTGCCGGGGAGAGAAAACGCGGGTTTGTTTCTCCGCTGAATGAGTGTATGTTTGCGAGGGGAAAAAGGGGCGAAAGTAAGAGCGAGGATGGCTCGTGTGTGTGGGAAGAGCGATGGAATTTCGCGTCGCGCGGAATCGAGAGCGCAGTGGATCTGAATGTGCTTTGGATTTTATCGGATCGGTTGCGTTGGTGTAGGATGTATATCGCGGATTGGAGATCGGGATGGATGGTTTGAGGAGGTAACTAATGGTTAGTGCGAATTTAATTTGCCGAGGACGAATTAAGTTTGGAATGGCTTTAATAAATCGGCACTGTACGTCTTAACGATCGCGTTGGGAATTAAATAAAACTAAGCGATATGACGATTGTAACGACATTCTTTCAGCCGTCGCGTAGATATATCGGTCACTTTGCAGCGCTCCGATACCGGCGGCTATTGCGGCAATCATCTCATTCGCCATTAATATAATCGAGCGTGTGATGCGGTTACATGCAATTGTCTTGAAAAGGGTCATCAGCGTCGGGCCGCTGGGAGTAATTGAAACGTTGGCAAAAAGAGGAGCGAGCGGCCATTTAATCGCGGCGATCTAGAAAATCGTCGCTCGCAAACCGCCGCGTAATGGAATAAAAATCCAGACGTTTTAATAAAAAGCGCAATTAATAATTAGACGCGCACTAACGGCCTGTGGAAGCGGCGTGGAAAGTTCATAAATTTTCCCTTTCGTACCTATAAAACAGCAGCCGCTCGGCAGCGAGAAAAAAAATCCATAAAGCGCATCGTCAGCTAGCCTGCTTTCGAAAAGCGTAAAAATTTCACTGACGCAGCCTCGACTGCCCCGCGTACACGATTTTTCCGAAAAACAAAAACACGTCGAACGAGCGTAGATCGGCTTGATGCTATATAGACGAGAAGCGGCGTTTTCTCACAGCCACCGCGCGATGTACCGTAATTTCTCGGACCGCGCGCGATTACCGATCGACGCTCTCTATGAAATCGACACGCGGGAAGATTCCTGGCCAAAGAAGAGGATCGCCTTCGGTAGCCTTGGCTGGTGGTGTGATTTTTCCTGGCGATTGTTGCTGCGAGCTTGACCGCAGCGTGTCAACTAAAGGGAGGGAGGTTAGAGAAAGATCGGTAATTTTTGTCATTCTTTTTGAGGGATTCTTGATTGTTTAGTGGTGACTTTAGAACGATCGATTTTCATAAGTAATGAATTTTATACCGGATAAATTCGCAGTAAACTAAAACGATTGTTTTTATTGTTATTAAAGCATTAAACCTTCACGTAGGCAAAATGTCAAGCGAGTAGAAACTTTCAATAAAAGTACAGGAAACCGCCGTAAAATTAAAACGCCGCAGTTAAAATAGTTTTATAAACGCCTTTATAATTTCTCCCAGAATGCCGGGAATATCGCGAATATCGCTTGGAAGGGAAAGAAAAAAGAATCAACCTCGCTGCTCGGCGCTCGCAGCGAAATCGGCGACTTTCCCTGAAAACATTCGGTCTCCGTGTACCTGCTCCGACAATTTTTTCCCCTTCCAATTATTAATAATTGAAGACGTCCTCGCAGCGCGCAAGAAAAGCGAGAACGAGAGGAGAGACGCTCAGAAAAACTTTCTTCTTATTTGCACACAATCCGCGAAATATCTCTTAATCCCGGCACAATAAAACAAAAGCCTGCCGTCGAGGTCGTACTCAGGTATAATTACCGACTTGCTCTTCTCGAAAATAATAAAAGGCTAACGATCCCACCCCACCGTTACATCCGCCATCGGATTTCTCGTATATCGACGAATTTCTACGGTAGCCGGAGGAATCGTAAAATCGATTAGCCGAAAACCGGTTAGTCCCGGGGGCCGGAAAAAGGCTTTCTTTCTGCGGCGGTGTAGGTTCTTGAAAAATGTCGCCTGACCGAGCGGTTCACGCGCCGCGTCTGAGAGCACACGAGATTATCGGTAATTGCTCGCGCGTTGGCTTTATTAATGGCGTCGGGAGCAAGAGAGGAGGGAACTGGATTTTCCCAGGCTCGCGCGGTTATTCTCGGGGTCGAGGGTATGCCGCGGTCTATACCTGGCCTTTGGCTTTTCCGCTTTTTCATTTTCTGGACGAGCTGGTGGGGAGTTTTTTTGAGGGAAATGTGGCTTTTCGGATTTTTTGGTGTGTACACTGCGGTAATCCTGGTTGAGAGCCTGGTTATTCTGTTTACATTCGAATGTTTTTTTGAGAACGAGGAAACGAGACAAACGTAACACCGTTTTTCCACGAAAAGTAAAAAGTCAAGCCACCAACAAGAAGTCAAACGTTAAAAAAAGTGTTTACTTAGATTCAATTTTCCACTCCGCTATAGAAAAAAAGGCCCAGAAAAATAAACGTCAGCGACGTCACGTCCTTCAAGAAATTTGAAAAGCGCCGCTCGCGGATGACGGAAGCCGCGGCCGCGCGATGCGGCAACAGAAGCGCGAAGAATTCCCGTGCGCAGCCTAGCGGCGCCTGGAAAAAACAGCGAGCGAGTGCCGTTACGCTGTTGCGCGGCGCAAAACGGCCGTGATAAACCTCGCGCGCGCTGCCCTGACGTGCAGCACGCGGAGGCGTGGAAAAAAGGACGAGGCTGTGAAATTTCGCTGGCGCGAGAGGTCAATTGTCGGATGAAAATTTTTGGCTTTTTGCGGGGATGAGTGGGGCTCTTGGAGGTGAGTGATTTGTGCGGGGCTCTGGGTCGTTGACACTGGGATGGCTGCTTGAAAATTTATGGAGATTGTTGCAAAAAGAATGGTGTATTTATAGTATTATTCAATGCACAAAATGAGGAAATTTTATTTGAAATTTTACGGAGTTGAGTTTTTTCAGAAAATTAATTAGCGCCTAACTTTGCTACCTAATTGTTGACATAATTTTAAAAATTAATCAGACCCTAGTCGAAGCCTAACTACTTAAACAGCAATAAAAGCCATAAGCAAAAGGAAAAACATCGTTGAAAACAGATCTCGCGCGCGTAAGACGCATAATTATTCGAGCTCGCGCTCGTTTTCTGTCGCACCTCTCGAGCGCCGGGCTCGTAAAAGACATTTTACGAGAGACTTAGGATACCCTAACGATTCCTACGAAAAGAAAAAATCGAGGCCTCGGCACGGAAAAAAGCCAGCCGCGGAGAAGGGAAGGAAAAATTCCGCCTCTTTTACAAAACCGCCTCGGTCTTGCGCGCATTTTTTTCTTCCCCCGGGTAATTGCTTTAATCGTCCGCTGCAGAAAGAGCGGCGCAGCAGCAGCCTTGATCCCCTTGACCTTTCTCCTGTTCCTAAGAAAACGACCGGCAGAAAAGAGAGAGAGAGAGGGGAAAAAACCGCTCGCGGGAACACAACAGCCGAGCAACGCGTGAGTTTCATCGTGGAGGTGCGATTAACGCGTTTAGCTCGTCTCGTCTTTCCCCCACTCCGAGCGCGTCCGCTTTGACCTCGCGTCAAGGAACTGCATCAGGAAGAAAAGCAGCGACGTCACCCGCGCCGCTGCGGCTCGATGGCTGGAATGTTATGCGCGTGAGAGAAAAAACGTATTTCAAGGCGTTCAGCTTGCTGGATTTTTGCGCGCGCTGATTTTTAAGAGAGTCGAGTGCGCGACCTTCCTTTTTTGGAGATTAATATTAATCAGGCTGGAGGAGTCGTAATTTAATTACGGAAATTCAGTGAGTAATGCTTAGCTAATATTGGAGCAATATCTGTTATCGCGTTAATGGCTGCTTATCGGAAGCCTAGCGTCATAGAAACTTACACGCATTACCCGGGTATAAAAAATACTGCAGAATGCTTTATAAATTATCACGTCGTATAAACTCGAACGAGGAGAAATAAAACCTAGCTACAAATTGATTTTACCTACTTATTTAATTAGCCCGGGAATTCAGAAAATGCAAAATCGTAAAGCAGCCATAAACGTAAATCTCGGCCCGATATAATTAAGCCCATCAAGGCGAAATCCACCCGAGTCCCAAAAAGGCCAAGCCGACCGCCGACTCAATAAACCCCGATTAAAAGCCGACAAAACCACGAAAAAGCGCGGCGCCTCCGCTCTCTCCCCCATAAAACCATTTTTCTCCAGCATCCGCACTTTACAACTCGCCTATGCTCGCTTATATATACATATTTACTAATAACAGCCCCCGGTGCACGTGAGCTCGCCGTCGTACAAATTGAATAAGTCGATCGGCACTGCAGATATACAGCCTCGCGCGCGCGGCACTCTAATGGTTCTGGAATTCTCGCCACGTATGCGCATGTGTATAGCCGCGGAGTTATATAATATTTAGAGTTGGATGCTGCACGGCGAGGCTGCTTGTCGCGATGATTCGACGATTTGTTTTACTGTGGGCACGTTTTCGTGCCGACTGAGTGGAGGGCAAATAATTTTCGCGTGAATGTGTGGCGAGGTGTTTCCGGCTCGGCGTTTTTCGTGGTACGTGACTAAGTTCGATAGCGATTTTTGCGATAGGTGGAAGCCTGGCGGATGGAACGGGAGTTTTAGGTTGAAATTCGTGGGAATGCTGGTGTGGTGCGATTGGTTATGAAACGTTTTGTTGAAAAAATATTTTTTGTGTACTAGATAGAAAGAGACTAAAGAGTGAAATCAGGGATATAGTTTTACAAATGCAACACCTGTCGCATTAATTATTGAGATAGGCTCGGAAATCAGTCGAGCCGTGGCATTACATATTCATCAATCACGAAATATTAAAGAAAAAGCAGCTTTTTATGCATTCACCGCGGCGGGGAGCTCATTAAAATTCTATTTCACCTCGGCTCAGACACATACACCCCGGCTCACGCACAGAACGAAATTCAATCAACCCGTTCGACCAGAAAGCTAGAGCCGCTACTGGTTTCGAAAACCGCCGTCCCTTCCCCACATTCCCAAATTTTTCCAATCAACCCCTCCCCCACACCGAAAAAACCATCTCTCCAAACCACAAAAAAAAAAAATCAGCCATCAGAAAAGCCAGACGTTTAGTTTTCCGCGCGCGTGCGGCAGACAGGCCCCCCGAGAGAAAGACGGCCGTGCAACGTGGACCGGTCGCATCAACGGTATATATCCCGCTCTTGGCGGCTGCGGCAGTGTTTTGACCTCTATTGCGCAATAACGAGCCGCTCACGTGCGAGCTGCCTTCTGCCTAGGAGCTTGCCTTTTTTCGTCGCCGTCCGCACTCACACACCGGTTCCTGGTGTGTGTATATATGCCCTTTTCCCCCCCTCTCTGGAGATTTTGAGAGAAAGATAGGCGCGTTGTGAAATCGCTTTTGACGCTGGCGCGAGATTTCGATTTTTGGTCGTTTTATTATGTTTTTTTTTCTTGGCTGGCTTTCTTCGTTCGGAGAGGAATGCAAGACGGAACGGATTGACGCGTCGGAGCGCGTTTAGGATGAACGGTGTTTACGAGTGGAAGTAGATCAGTGGAGTTACGGATGGCTGGCTTTTCGGTGGGGGATTTACCGTGCGCCGGCGCTTTTTTTCGGTTAGAGCGTTTTTTTATTGAGCGGGCTCGTTGGTTTTGGACGAAAGCTGAATTTTATGTAAGTCTATTTGTTGTTCGGATCTTTTTGTAAAAAGTGATGATTTTTAATTTTTATGTTTTATTAAAATGTAGCTATTTAAAGTCTGCACCTTCGAAGTGATAAGGTGAAAATATATAGAGATACATCATTATACTGATTATTGGAAAAAATGATTTATTGTTAATATGACTAAATCCTTTGCTAGTGATACTACGGTGACTCATGCAGATAACGTTTATAACCAATAATGCCTAAAAAATCAACAAAATCCCTCTTTTTAATATAGCTTTACGGTCTTTTGTATAAAAACGTATTACTCGAATATTTTTACTTTTTATACAAAATATATTTGATTTTATGAACCATATACGATTTATAACCCATTAAATTCATATATAATTTTACTTGCTTGAAATATTTGTTTTAGAATACATTATGCGCGATAATGTTTCCCCTAATTTTTAAGGGGAAGAAGAAACAAAAAAGTTAAAAAAAAAATAGAGAAAAAAACATCGTAAGCGGAACTGGCGTTCTCGGCTTCTACTATAAAGTCAAACTGAACAGATGTGTACATATACGTTTCCCCCCACGCGATAAAAATATTAATGTTTGCTGGAATCGAGCAGCAGGCAACTTTCTTCCATAAGTCAATTCAAAATTAGTCTGAACTGCATTTGGAAAAATCCAGGCGTTTCACTCTATTTATAATTTGAAACTGGTTTAGAGATTTATTATTTATCGGTTATGTTTGAGAACGAAAGCAGCTCGCGAGGAATGTCATTGGCTTGGAAAACATCCGTGATATTATAAGTGAATCTTTTTCAAATGACAAAATCAAAGATTTACGACTTATAGAAATTTAGTTTTGTTTTGGAAAAATAATGCGAATGCACTAGTTAAAATTATTAATAACCAATTAAAATTCATGAACTAACGCGATTTTCGCGCTCCAATATTTCATGTAAACGCTCATTTTATTGTTTCGGCCTTTTACGGTTCTAAAAAAGGATCAGGTTTGGAAATATCGGGCAATATCAGCTCTCTGAAAAGTTAATACGCAGAAGAAATCACCCCGATGAATACATTACTAGCTTGAATATCGGCTTATTCCGCTTTCACGTTCCAATAAATGCCTTAATATACTCGAAGCGCATTCTGAATTCCTCTATAATCGTTTTATTTTCAACCCAAATTTAGATTCAACGCCGAGAACACAACAAAGTAGATTAACGAACCAGTACACCTGAATAAGTTATAGACACAAATTATAACTGTAATCATTTACCATAGTGTAATAGTGAATAACTAAACTGTAAAATAATGAATAATTTATGCAAACTATTGTCTATAGAACAAAAAGATTTAGCTAAACGATCTAAACCTAATTCACAATTAAAAAAATCTCTCCTCTACACAAATTTCTCATCTCTACCATACCACGATTTCGTCAGTTATCGGCTCCTTCAGTTCCAGCTTTCTTAGCTACCTCACACCAGCGCGAAATCTAATTACGTCAGGCCACCTGCGCTCGGCAGCGACCTTGCCTCGGGCGCAAAAAAATAGCTGCCGCTTTGCGAGCCGAGATTAGGAGACTCATCGCTGTATTGTTGACGCAACGTGACGTGAACCAGTGTCTTCTCGTAAAGAGCAAATCGCGGCTGTTTGCACGGACTCGCCGGGATTGATAAGACGCGTCAGCTATGTAGCTGTCTTAGTCGTCGGTTTTTCAAAGTTACAGGTGAGTCTTTCTTATCTGCTGCTGGTAATGTTTAGATACCGCGCGGGCTTTCGAACGTTCGATGAGGATATTGTCTTGGGATTTTCAGGCGCGACTGATGCAATGGTTATTATTTTTAAACAATTTTGACGATCGGTTGTCCGGGAAGAGGAAGTTTTCCGAAACTGTGGGGATATTTTGACAATTTTTTTATAAAGTTTGGGGAGCTTCTGATGTTTGTGTTTTGGAATGGAAGATGAACGATGTGTTTGTTAGTTTTAGGAATAATACAATGTGTGCAGAAATTGTGCAATGTTACTTCAGCTGGTGAGTTTTATATTTATAGGGATTTACTAAGATAACAAACTTGCTTTTCAGATAGAATATATATTACTCGGTTAAAAATTAAAGAAATTACATTTACTGTAGTTTTCGTTTCGTTTTTACTGCAGTGACAAATTTCAAATTCTTATTTAACATTTTTACTTATCAAATTTTCATCTCCCTTTAAACTCCCTGAATTTTCAAATACTTCAAAATACTTCTCAAACCATGCCGGAATATTATTCTAACGTTATCTCAGTACTGTCAGTTCGTAATTATCTAAGCCATAAATCTGCCCCTACAGACAAAACATTAGCGCAAAATCGGCGTCGTCTCGAAAAAAGCTCCTCATTTTTCAGCGGCAAAAGAAAAAAAAGCGCGCCATCCTTATAAATATAGAAACAAGCAGCCGACAGGAGCATTACTCTTGGCCAATATCGCCGCAGCATCCGACAAACTCTCCGCAGCAGCGTCCAGCGTCCGCTGGCGCAGCTGCGCGGAAAACAAAAAAGATTGCCAGGCAGCGCGCAATTTCAATAATTCCTCGAGACAGAGAGATGAAGGTAGTAGCGGCAGCGGCGTGCACGGCGTGTATATAGTATATACACGAGAAAGAGAAAGAGAGAGAGACGGAAGGAAAGATAGAGAGAAAGCCCTAATGATGGGTACGCGCGCTCGCGCTGCCAGATGGAAATAGACGCGTGCAAGCATCGGCGAAATACTGCACGCAGAGAAAGAGAAAGAGAGAGAGAGATTCGCTTAGAGAGTCCGCTAACCTCGAAATTTTCGCCTCTTTGATATCCGTGCGCCCGAATTTCGCGTATGGGCGAGTATTTATTTCGTCTGGACTTAAATAGAATATTATTTTCAAAGTTTAATGCGCTGCATTGTTGTTTCGTATTTTTTAGTGGGTTCAAATTATTATGGCTCTCGTGATAATATAAAGAAATTGGCCTTTTGAAATATAGAATTGAATCGCTTTTTTCGAGTTTGATTTAAAATAACTTTCTTATAGTTACTACGTCTATTTGAATAACATACAAAATTATTGAATAAAATTCTGTAGAAATTGAATAGCCAGTGAAACTTCTATTACTTTATTTGATACTTCTTATCTACTCAGAATTTTTATTCAAATATTATTAACGTATTCTTATTAACTTTCCATCATTCTTATCTACATTTCATTATATTAAGTACTCCATCATGCCGCTTTACGCACGATTAATATTTTAAAGCGAATAACTCTACTTTCTATAAAAAAAAAACTCTCTGCTTTATTTGTCACAATATCACGCCAATATTGCACCAACACAAACCACACACAATCCCCTCGAAATTCCATCGCCTCCGAGTAAAAAATACCGTACAAATCATACACAAAACCAGTCTCCCAACACAATACTCTCTCCAAGCCACGTGCCGGAGTATCGATCCGCTACTCTTCCACTACACTCGCCCCGACAAATTTCCCTACCTCCAGCGCATTCCTCGCGGCTCGAAAAAAAAAGAGAGAAAAACAGGCTGAAGCTATATCGATCGAAGCCAATAATCACGTTTGCCGGCGCTCGTCGCTGCAATGCATAATCCCAAGACTCCCTGGCTTCCCTCTCTGCGCTCTCTATTAATAGAAGCCATCGAAGAGCGGAGCGCCGCGCACCCTTTGACTCTCTCTTGCACACGCTGTGTGAGAATTAGAATCGAAGAGTATCCCTCTCTCTCTCTCTCGGCCCGTGGCCGCGTTTAAAAAGCCCCCCTCCCCCCCCCCCGCCCAGGAATAGATCTCGGCGCACCGAGAATACTACTACCACGCTACGCGCCAAGCCATCGTCGCCGACGTGAAACGGAGAGAGCGAAAACGTTAGCCGTCTGTGTGTGTATATATACGCGTGCGTAAAGAGACGCGAAGGGCTTTCACCCCCGCAGGGAGACGGCGCGCCGGGGGAGGGGAAAATCGAATATCCCTCCCAAAGCGATGCTGCGGCGCGCGCTTGGTTTACCTTTAAAATCTCCGGTTTGACTGGTATGTGTGTGTGTGTGTATGCAGGCTTTTCGTTTGCTTACCGGTTGTAAGCCGGCCGAAACGCCTGCCGGCTCTCGGATCGGATTAGGAAACCCGTTCTCGGATTTTCGAAGTTTTATTAAAATTTTTAGGAGAGATTGGTGGGCGATGGGCTCTGATTGTTTTTGTTTTCGAAAGTTTAAAGAGACGGTTTGACACGAATTCTGATGACCTGGAAATTATCCCTGTTTTTGTTTGGCTTCGAGTATAAACATTGATGCTGATAGTGTAAAGTTATGTAGCCGGTTAAAGTGTCGATTCGAATAGCTGGATCGTTTTTTGCTTCTAGTTTCCTTTATTTTGATATCTTGGAGTTTGGACAACATCGTATTAAATAAAAGTTTTCTGAATGAATCGTCAATTTACCCTACTTAAACTCATATTCACGTTAAATATCATATTCAAGTTCGTATTTATAACTAGTGTCAATTTAATTTACACATCTAATTTTTTTACCTTCTTATTCGTATTTCAAAAATATGTAATCTATAGATACATCTTTGGATTTCGATGTTTCTCAGATTAAAATTTTTATACTCTCAATTTCAGATAAATTATTTCAAGTATAAAATAAAGTTACAGTATCGGTCCAATATCGGCTTTAAGTTAATGACTTTTTTTACAAGAGACGATCTTTCAAGATGGGTCTTAGGAATTCAGACAGGTTTTATTTTATGTCACGGTTTAGAAATTTAAATGTAATTAAGTTTTTATTAAATTGATAGGACTGACACAACTCGCATTAATCGCAAGGATGAATGAATTTTTAATTAATTAAAAATGTAAGCCACTGCCTTACATTCAAATAGATGCTAAACGCGTATCCGTTAAATTTTTAATTACCAGACATTTACAGAAAAACGCGTAGTCAAAAATTTATCCTACCCAGAGCCATCGTCATACTCAAACTATCAATTTTCCACACAATAAACCTCCATTATACTCCATCCAGTCCACCTCCCCCGCACAGCAACCAAACTCAAGCTCACCAACAAACGCACCCAGCGCCTCACATCCACAATTTCGACAATCCACCAAATTTTCGTCACACAGCGCGCACACAACTCTTGCTTCAACACCAAAAAAAAGAAGCATCACTCGGCGCTCTCCGCGTCAGGCTCGTCGTCTCTCACCTTTAAAAAATCCTCGGGGCTCCTCGGCTGCTGCTGCTCTGCTGCTCGTTCTCCGAAATCCGAACCCGCGGCCACGAGAGAAAGAAAGCTCCGAATCCCTCAGAAATCCCGAAGCTCAAAACACTCCGGCACGTGTGTGCGCTGGCTCACTCGTTGCCTCAGCCTCGGCCTCTTTTCAATCGTCGGAAAAGAAGACACAAAACTCCCGAATGAAAAAAAAAAAAAAAACGGCACGTCTAATCCTCGGCTCTCTCGCAAACTCAAACCATTCCTCTCTGCGACACACTCTCGGGTATATATCCCCGGCACGCTGTTACGAACTAGACGCGCTCCATGAGTCCGCGCACACTCCGGGATTCCTGCGGCTCTCCCGCCCTTTTCTGCGAAAGGGCCGCGACTTCTCCGTATTACAACTGCGCGGCGCGAACCAGAAGAGAAAAAAAAAACAGAGCACAACTGCTTGCTGTGTGTAAGCTGGATGGAACTGTGTATACAGGCGCGCTGGCACGTATAAGAACCCGGTGCACTCGGCTGCTCGAGGTGGACTGACGAGAGCTGGAGAGAGGCGAGCGAGCGCGCTCCGAAGTTTCCCGAGCCCGAGAGCTGTACTATAGCCGTGGAGTAGAGGGGGGCCAGCTCGCGCGCCAGAGCGAGACGGAGTGTGCGTGTGTGTATGGAGCGTTGGGGCGCTGTGTGTGAGTAAGCGAGGAGAGGAAGAGAGGAGGGAGCGCACGAAGCGGCGGAGAGACAGAGGAGAGGAGAGCGAATATTATTTGTTTGGCCTAGGAATCCGAAGCGATGCGAGGAATAGACGCCGGTGAATGGTTGCTGCGTGTGAGAGGATTGCGTAATTTTTTTTTT
This sequence comes from Eupelmus urozonus, assembly GCA_900480035.1. Classification (NCBI taxonomy): domain Eukaryota; kingdom Metazoa; phylum Arthropoda; class Insecta; order Hymenoptera; family Eupelmidae; genus Eupelmus; species Eupelmus urozonus. The sequence continues at coordinate 39,633 of UELX01000860.1, forward strand.
TTGCACTGGATTGGTGAATTTTAATTAGGGAGTTGGGATTGTGAGCTTGGTGTGATTGATCGGATGTGAGATGTTTACAGACGAGTGCGAGCTGAAGAGGGCGAGGGGCTTTGTTTGAGTGGGCTGGGTGTGCTCCGGCTGGTTTTTCTGAGAGGTTGGTTTTTTACGGTGAGGCTTTGTGGGAAATGGATTTTTATTATTTTTATGATTGGGTGATTAATAAATAATGAGAGATAGGTAAATGTACGTAAAAGTAACTGTGTTGATAGTATTGAATACCGATCTTCTAAACATGTTATTAATATACTAGGTACTTATTCAAATTAAGGAATACAATATATACTTTTAAAGAAATAAGTACTGAATTTAATAAATACGTTTTAACTTTTTAAATATCTTTTTTCTTCATTTATTTGAGTGTTTTTACTTGAATTATATAAAGAAGAAATTTTACCACGTATCTGTTTTTGTAATTTTCGAATCTGTTCGACGTATTTACTTTCTCGAATTCAACGAACTTTGAGAATGTATAGTTTGAAGTAGCCAGAAAAAGTTTAACTTTTCAAATAGAGAAATTTGATAAGATAAAGCGTGTATTTATTCATTTTTTGCTAATAGCGCATTCAGTCAGAATCATGGCTTGAAAGTGAAGACTTTTAACTTATCGTAACTCGATACACACTTACGTACTCAAATCTTTTTATAGATTCATAAAAATTTAATACGCTTTAAAAAAATGCTTAATTATTTATAAAAAGAGAAACAAAATGAAGGCGATCAAAATATTTGTAAAAGCTTTCATACACTTCCGCAAGAAAATTAAGGATCAAGAAAGCAATTTTTCGTACCAGAATATTATCTTAAAGGCATACGTCAAGCCGTATCTGTTAAAACATTCGAAACATTAATCAACTCTACTGTTCGAGGACGTTTGTATATAAGGAACAAGAACATGAATAAAGAAAAAGGTTTAAGGGAGTAAGGATAAGGAAGAAGTCTTTTATGCATAAGGTCTGTTATAAAGCCGATCCTTTAAATAAGTAAACAAATATATAGGGGATGTGTTTAAATTAAATGGTAAGTAAATTAAGCAATAAGATAAGTAATCAGAAGATGAATACAAGTCCGTGTCTGTTCGTTTATTCGTTTAAAAGCTTTCTAGATAGGTGTAATTCATTTTTTAATTCTTGTGCAAGGTACTGTAATTGCGGCCGTATCGTAAAAGCATTTTATAATGTAATAATCGTTATTTTTTATTGTGAATGGAGGAATTTCGGTCTTTTTTATAATTAGATTAAGTTGATGGAAACGAATATGTTTATACATAATAACGAATAAAAAATATTTCCAGTGCTCAATTTATGCATTCCACAGTAAAATCTAATCTTCATTACAATACATAAAAACCATACTAAAATTTCCTAATCACTCATTACCCAAAACACAATCATCTAAAAACTTTTCATCGCTCAACACCTTTCGAAAACCGAAAAACCCGATAAACGAATCCCGATACCGAAACAGCCTCAAAGACAGACCCCCAGAGCTACACGAGAGCTTAGAGAGAAAGAGAGAAAGGCGCGGAGAGAGGTAGAGAGGCGGGGAAAGGAGAATCGGTAAAAAAAGAGAGAAAGAGAGAGAGACCACGACAACCTCGAGAAGGCGAGCCTCCGTTCGGGTCGAGGACGGCCAAACCTCTCGCTTGGCTGCGCGTGTCTATGTGTACGTATACATGTATATACAAGTGTGTGCTGCAGCGCTTGGGTTTTATATGCCTCTCTCCCTCCCGCGGAACAGAGTCTTGGAGAGGTCGAGCGCCGAGTGAGTTTCGTGAGCGCGCGCGCGCGCGAAAATACCGGGCGGCTTTTTGACTCCGGAATTTCTGTGCCGCCGGATGTTTGGCCTGGCGCCGCCCCCGCTTTTTTTTGCGGACGGTTTCGAGAGGGTGGTTGTAAATTATTTCGAGTGCTTTTTTTGGGGGGAGTGGTTGGGGAAATGAGACAGTTGGGGATGGGGTGTACTTGAGTTTTTTGGGAATTTTTTTTGGGGGTTATTAAGTTGATGGGATGGGGTATGGGTTTGGATGGTTAGAGGATGATAGCAGGTATTTCAGGGATGTGGTGTAAAGTAGAGGTGGATTAAGTTTCACTTAACTTATGATTTTTAGAAGACTAATGTAACGGTTGATGATAACTTTTACTGAAATATTGTAAAGTTTTGTTAAAGTATCTAAAGATATATTTTTTCAGTTAAATATATGAATTAAAATCAGTTGAAAATATTAATAAATATATGAATTAAATTGATTAACTTGACAAACTAGCTAAAATATCGAAAAATTTAATTTAAACAATATATACCTTAATTTCCAAAATTAACCAACCCCTCACATCCTATTTCCAAACCCAGTCTGCATAAGCTCCATGTCGCAAAAAAAATCCACCTCAACCCACCACATTTACCCATAGTCACTCCAAATGTTTACAGTAGATCTCCCCAGAGAAAGTGATTTTCGGCCTTTTTTCCAACACCCAGCAAAATTTAAGAGCGCCTGCGTTATAAATTACTTACTTTTTACTTCCCCTTTGTTTATCCATTTTCCCCAAGCGCTCGCACGCGGGCTGAATGATGTGGAGCCGCGCCGCCGCAGGGAGAAAGTCTCGAACGCGAGCGCAATAATTTTGCATTTTCTACGGGCACGCGCCGCATGCGCGCACACACAGAGAGACGCTGACCCTTTCCGACCTCGCGAGAGCTGTATATGTGACGTAATTCTTTTACTTTTCGAACGCTTCCTAATAGATATGTAAAGCCCGCGCTGTAAATCTCGCTCGGGCTCGCTGCAAGTGTATATGGGCTCGTTATTCAACGCGTATGATTATTCCAAATCGGTTGGGAATCGATGGGGGAGGGGTGACAAAAAAAGGTGAGGTTACGTGGTTCCGGATTGGTGAAATGTGGAAGAGAACGATTGAAGGATCATAATGTTTATGGTGGAAAAGTGCGATGATCTTTGCAAAGTGTAGTATTTGTTTATGCAGTGAAAAATTTCTGTCCCGTCAAAATGTTTGGTCAGGAATGAAAAATTATTGATAAAAAAAAACACCATAATCAAAAAAATATTATTTGAAGCTTTAAATTATTAACGAAATAAGAACGTTAAAGCGATTATCCCGCAAAAGGTATAGCATTAACATTCGAAATTAAATGCGGCGCGCTATTACTCCCGCTCATGAAGGATATAATTCAGGTAATTTCACGTTCGTTGCGTCCGCCGATGAAATCTCGAAATTCCGAGCCGGCGCACAAAAGTTTCCCTTTCAGGAAGCGCGACGATGAACTTTCGTTCGGTTCACCCGCACGCTTAAAATTGCCACGTCCGCGTATATGTCTAATCACTTAATAAAATACAATTATTCATACCGAGCCGGTTTCTCGAGCGTTCGCTCAACCCGTAGTTTCTCTGATTTTGAATAAACCGATCCTTTCGAGTGCAAATAAGCGTTTCTAAAAAAAAGCGAGCGTTTGTCACCTCGTCAGTCATCTGTATTCCATAATTCTCGCGAAGCGAATTTTCAATTCGATAAGTGAAACCGTTCGTTCATTCGCGTGCGCACTTCATTACCGATCGGTAAAAAAAATCGGCGATGCTCGCCTATACGAGCATTGAATTCGAAAAGCAAACGCCGACAAAATCCATAATTCACGAGCGCTCTCTCGAAAACAACTAAATTAACGACTTTCACATATGCGCAAGCCACGTGATTACACCGCGAGTACATCTCTCGTCGTGTGTACACGCTGGCTCTTTAACCTTGGCTCTCTCTCTCTTTCTCTCTCCTAGGTGGCATTTTCATCTGGATGCCCGCGCGTCTGCTCTATTATTAGAGGAAACTGACGCGCGGAGCAGGCGCATATTTTCTCCATCGCCACTTTTCCTTCTCTCTCTCTCTTTCTCTATAGTCGACGTGCCACCGATGCCTCGGTTTTATGTATGTATATATATATATTGTCTTGCGTCCGCGCCGTAATGATGAATCTGTGCGGCCAGGGGTGATATCTGTGGGTGGGATCGGTATTGCTGGAGGATGATGGTTTAATCAAGAGAGGCTTGGGAGGAGGGAAGCACTGGATCATCATGATGCTGGGGTTATTGTTGCCGGCTCTGTCCTAGGCATCGCTCGGAATTCTTTAGCTCGGCTTTGGTTGAGCTTCGATTGGATGATAGATTTTGATGATGTTATTCTGAGTTCGGGATCGGTGGGTCTTGGGAATATTCAAGATTGGTGATACCGATTTTTTTGAGGTTATGCTTTCTGCGACCTTCAACTTGTTACTAAAATATTATCGCTGATAGTTCACTTGTTTGGATGTCACTCAAAGAAGTTTGAAATTGTTTAGTCACCCGTGATACTGTATCTTTTGTTTTGGTCAACACACACGACGGATAGTAAACTTTCATAGATAGTAAAGTTTCATACCGCTAAATAATTCACCGCTAAATTATCGACTTTTCCGATAACATAATAAACTTTTCTGATCAACCGCCCGCTGCCCGGGGTGCTACAATAACATATTACCCGGCCAGAGGCACGATCCGATAACGTTTATTAATCATTGTTGAACTTCGTCGAGCCGGAGCCATGCACACACTGGCTTTATTTATCCCGCTCAGCGAGCTTCGAAACAAACACATCTCGCTTGACCGAGTTTATTTTAACAATAACACCTATACATACCACGTCCGGTATCCAAAACACCAAACATCGCACCTAACCTAACCTCCTCTACATTAACTTGGCACATTAACGATCCGCCAACACCTCCCTGCTAGACAGCCGCGAAATACCTCAGCAGCGAGAATTAAAAACAGCCCCGCGTAATCTTCGGCACGCAATTACCGAATAATTTTCCCAGAGAGCGGGCCGGCAGAAAAAAGGCCGGAATCTCGCCGATCGAGAGCCGATTTTTCCCCTCTCACTCTCCCGCCGCGCTGAAAGAGAGATGATTATCAGGAGGAGCTAATTCCGCGCTCTCGCGCGCCTCCAAAAAGGAGCAACTCGACCGCTCGTATCTGCATCGCGGCGATAAAGAGCCAAGGCCGGGAGGAAGCCTCTCACGAAAGTCTTATATGCACGCGCCTGCTGAGAAGCGCGCGCTGCACATACGAACAGACTTTCTCCGCGGCTTCTCAGGCATTGTATGGATGTAGGGTATACGGAAAAGCCTCGGCGACAATTTTCATCGGATGAATTTGTATGGCGAGAGAGAGGATCATGTATTATTCATGCGATCGTTTATGATGCTTGTATGTATGTATCCGATCGGCGGCGGATGCGCGGGGGTGAAGCGACGATCGGCGAAACGTGAGTTAGAGGAGTAAGCGTGTTTTTGTTGCCGGATGGGTTTTGATGATTGGTATTGATATACGTGTCGCGGGCTTTGGCATGAGCGAGTGATCGAGAGTGATCGTTTGGATGTATATATGTGGTGTATCGGGTTTTTCGATCGTTAGGTTAGAGCTACTGGGATCTGTAGGCTGGATCTCGCGAGTGATTAGATCTCTCATGCTGATGTGACATTGATATTTTGGGGATATCCGATTTCAAGTTCAAATTTATAGTTACGAAACGGAGGCTGGAGGTTTTCTGGCCCGCTGTCTATTAAAAAGGCATCGAGTCATTTTTCTTTCTTTGTGATTTATATTGTAGTAGCGCCTTGTAATCGCTGTCCTCTATCTTGGGGTTCGCAGCTGCCTTTTTCTTTTATTTGACGACTATAAGTGTACACGGAAAAGAAAGGGAAATTGTTGACCTTTACGTTTTCACCAGAAGCCACAATTTTCATTTTTTTTTTTATTATTGATTAATTAAGACTTTGATGTGAAACAGAAAAAGTGCATTAGTGTGCTTAAGCTCCCAGGCAGTTTGAAAAAAGCAGTTTATTTATCTTCCATTAGAAAGAGAAAATGTCCGAGCATAACTAATGACTGCCGAAAAATCGTAATGGATTGTCGGGCACAATGGTGAAAGTTTCATCGCCGCTCACAAAACAATAATTATCCAATTCTCCTTTTCTCATTTCGAAAAATCAGATTTGACTTCACGCCACTTCAGCACAATATTAATAGTCCGCTTGTAACGAAGCCACACTCGGCATCGGGACACAAGCCGACATTATTTACAAACAGAAATCCTTAATCAGCCGGTAATGACACATCGAAAAGCCGGCTGCGATAGCCGAGCCCGTTTATTTACACTTTTTTAATTACCACTCATCGCTCGCCGGTGTTACAACAAACGGACGTTCCGATCGATTCCGCCGGCAGGCCGATAAGCCAGTGTAAACAGTCGCGCGCGCCTCGTCCACGGCTAATTTCGCCTCGCGCCGATAAACCCGCGGAGTTGAAAAAGAGAAGAAAAAAAAAAGAAGAGTCGCAGCCGATAAAACGGCCAGTGTTTTCAACAGCCGCGTGCTCTTATTGTCGGCCTATCGGCTCTGTGTCTGCGTACGTATATATGCGACTTTCGCGATCTCCGCGAGGGAGAGGAGGATGTGGGATTGGCCGCGCGCGGGCCGATAAGCATCGCGATATATCGAAAAAGGCGCGTGCTTACGTGTCGATGCGCCGGCTCGATAACAAGTCGACCTCGCGCACTTTTTGCGAAAGAGAGAGATAGATGCCGCGAGAGATATGGGGAGAGCGCGCGCGTCGCCACCTTTGACACATTTGCCCGAGCGGCTGTAGATAAGGGCTCTTGTAAATCACACGCGCGCACCTTTTAATTGCACTGGTTGCCGGTTGTCTGGGTGTGGATATTTTCGCGCGTTGTGGGGGGAGGTTGAGGTAGGGGGGATGGGGTTTATCGGTAGCTGACATCGGTAGTGGTGGAGTTTGGAGGAGTTGGAGTGTGGGGGGAGATGATGAGATGAGCGATTTTGGATGGTTGATCTGCTAGTTTTCAAAAAATGGGTGTAATGCGTGTGATGGTGACTACTTAAAATCTATGATATATGTAGACCGGTGCTTCATTTAAAAAAAACTTTATTATTGATATGATTTCAGTATGTAATAAGTTTGAAACCTTATAAATATTTAGAAACTTTAATTTTACTATAAATAACCTTTTCGAGAGCTTTTTAACTATTTCCCTTGACATTTAAAAAATTTACTTTCAAATTTATTTTAAGTAATTTAGTTTTAAATTACTACACTAAAATAACGAAATTTATAATAAATATTTAAGAAAATAAATTATTTTTATTTTTGTTTTAAATGTCACATATATAGTAAGTTTTGCATTTAAATAGTTAGAAGTAACTTGCTCTCCATATATTAAGACTAAAAATTGTTTCATAACTATAAATAGTAAACCTTAAATGAATGCACATTGACGGTGCTTTCATGTCACCTGTTCTCCAAAAAAAAAAAAAATAAATAAAAAAAATAATGATTCAAATCATCACGATCATTCAAAAAGTCACAAACCAGTCCCATCAAAAACAATCCACCAAAACCCCGCATCCTATCCAACACGGCAGCCTTCGTCCAAATAACATTCACCCAAGGCCTCTCTCAAACCCAGCCGCCAGGAATTCGCTCATTTCAACGCCGCTCTAGAAACTCCGCGATTTTTCCCTCCCTCCCATCCGGCGCACAAACATCGAGAGAGCCGCGCAGCGCAGCAACAGCAGCTAAAACGAACGTAAAAAAAAGGAAGGCCGCGCGAAATGGCAGCGCCGCCGGTACACACACATACAAGTACGCGCGTAATTTAAAGGACGCCGTTGCGCAACAACCGCGCTGCAGCCACACACTGTCGTCGTCCACCAGCGCTAATTGCAGCTCTCTCATGCACACTGTCATTATCGTCCGTCTCGTTTGCATATACGCGCTGCTCTGCCCTTTGCCATTCTCTCTCTTACGATAAATAAAATCCCTTTTTTACCGGCGCTCGCGCGTGACCTAACCTCACTCTCCCGCTAATTCTAACCTTTCGGCTCTCTCTCGTCCTCGCTTTTTCTCGCCGCGCAAAGAAAGATGAATGCTTTTCCGTGCTTTCGCGGAGAGCGCGCATTAACGCGAGGAAATAGAGATGGAGAACTTTCGGGATGGGAGAAAAAATGTGAGAGGAGAGCGTTATCCGTTAGATCGTGGGAGGAGGGGTGGGGGTAAGGTTAGACCGGCAATTTTCGCGCGCGGATCTTGTAATTTAATATACAAAGTAATGATCGGGCCCAGCGCGCGGCTGTAATAACGAGCCTCGCCGCGCGCAATGAATGATGACGTTTCTAATGTTTATTTTTCACGAGGGGGAGAGAGATATACTTGTGCTTTAGTTCTCGGGACTTTTATTGTGGGCAGTTAAAAAATTATGGTTCTGAGCGGTGGCTGATTGCCGGGCACGGGGTTTATTTTTGGTAATAAAACGCCGATTTAATGAAAAAATTACATGGAGTTTGAGCGACGCTGAAATAAATGTTTATCGGGATCGACTTTTACGGTGCATGGGGATTTTTTTGGCTTCGAGGCTTGTTAGTTAGCGAATATTTGCGAGGCAAATGGTAAAAAAGAATAAATATGAAATTCAGATGGAGAGAAAAGAATAATAACGCACTTTTTATTAAGATCTATGGATTTAGCTGGTGATTCAAATTCGGTTTTATAGCTGGTATGAAAACTCATTGAACGGAATCTTGTTTTAATTCGACTATAACCTTTCATGGATGAGCAAAGAACCAGTCGTGTACTTTCTATTGGCTTTCTATAGTAAAGCATTCACTTCATCGTCAAAGACTGAAATCAGTTTCTCAAATTTGCAAGTCAATCCCTGCCGATCGCTGCCCTGGTATTTCGCAAGTGACTTTTGTTTTCGACTTCTAATCCAAGCTGTATCACAAGTCATGTTCTTGTAATATTTTTAACTTTATAAATTTATAAATCAAAAAGTCAAAGTAAAATTTATCCTTTTGAACTTCCTCGTAATCAGAATTACGTATACGCAGACGTCAATTAAGCAATAGGAAAAAGCACGTAACCAACCCTCAAAAAACCGGCACAAATCACTGCAAATTGCGTTCTCGAGAAAAAATACCGGCCGAAAAAAGAAAAACGGCAACACGAAAACGCGCGCAGCAACTCAAAAAGCCAATTTCCCAAACGATACCTCGCTCGTACCCAATTATTTAATCTCTCTATCTCCCGCCGATCTAAAGCCCGTTCGACCATCAATCCTCCAGCCACTACTGCGTACACTCCTGTATACACACATACCCTCGGCCATTCCGTACATACAGCCGAGTTCCGACGACTGCACCTACATACCATATACATATAACCGCTCGCGCGAAACCAGCTATTACCCAACCTCGGCGCTTGGGCTCTCGGGTCGAAGGAGGGAAAAAAGCATAAGCATTAATATATATTCAGCGAAAAAGAGAGAATCCGCGAGTGCGCGCGGGGCCATTACAGGGCCCGGCGAAAAGAAACCAAGGGCCGGACCAGTAGCGCAACTTTCTTCGGGTGCTTAAGTCGCGGGGGGGAGGCTTAGACGATTTAGCAAGGCTGGCTGTTTTTGCGCGCCGCTGCTGCTCGAGAGAGCTCGCTTTGAGGGAGTATAAACGAGGAACGAGAGGAGAGTAACGTTTTGCGTTTTGAAGGTGTATGCGGAGTTTTTTCTTTTTAAGGGGGGTTTGTTGGGTGAAGAAGAGTTGGATTGGGGCGATTGGTTGCTTTGTTTAGTGCGAAGTTTGATCAGTTTGTATAACCGACCTCGGTATATAAGTGTTCGAAAATGGAACGTTTTGAAAATTTAAAAATTTTGAAATTGCGAGCCGGATAAAGTGAAAGAGCCGATAAGATAATCGATTCGAATATCTGCAGCTCAAGTGTATAAAGTAACAAATATCAAATATGGAGAAAAAATAGAAAATTTATTTCTAAATTACGGTACAACAGAATATCAGAACTGTTGGTTCATTGTAATATCGGGTTACTATTGCGAGCTTTAGTTGAAAGCAAATTTTCCAAATAGTTGAAGTTTTATTTCTTACACAAGCCTTAGCTTTAACTTACTTCAACTTGCTTTGTTAGAATGAAGGTTCTAGCACTCAAGGAACGAATTTTAATGCTTGGAAATGCATAAAAATTCTTAGGCCAACATTTTAGTACGGGCAATTGCGTAATGAGTACTTAAAGTTACAAGCGACCTACTAACAGGGCTCGATAAAAAAGGGTACGATTTTATCAACGGACGAAACTGTCAATATCATAAATACACTATTACACAAATAACTCGAAAAAAAGCGTCTCAATTACCCAACAAAACCCCGTACCACCATTAAGAAATATCATTAAACCGTAAGAACCCAAGTTCTAAAATAATTCCGCGCGATTGACAGCATCAGGACCCGAGCCGACACGCGCCAGCCCTTACGCAAAACCCACCGCTCTCTTATCTCCCTCGTCGATCTCGTCTCCTTCCCCGCTACTAACCCACTATACTAACGGTGCACCCAACACCTCCCCCTTAACCTCACTAAAAACTACACCTAAAACAGCTTAACTCCGCCTCTATGCCCATAAGCTTGGACCTCGCCAAAAAAACCAAGTCACTCGAGATTCCAGCGCGAGTCGGCTTTCTCTCTCTCGAAATCCCAGAGACACACAGAGAGAGCCGGCTTGGCGCTGTTCTGCGAATCGCCTCCGGAGAAACAAAACATTGTGTGCACGCGCGCGGGAGTCGAACTCCGGCAAGGGTCAAATTTTCCGCGCACGGTAGCCGAGCGCGCGCGCGCACGTACAAATGTAGGTACGTACCAGAGCCTTTCACCGTCGTCGTGTACGTGTATACATTCGAGTAGCGCGTTGCTGAGGCCGGTTTTCTGTGTAGGTAATGTGAGCGCCGCTGTTGAGGTCTCCGCCCTACTGACATGAGTGTGAAAAATCTCTGCTTCGCGCCTTTTGTGCATCTCAGCCGCGTGTGATTTCAGACTTGGACTTTGTTTTGCAGAGGTGGTTATGTGGCTGCATGATGGAGACGATTCTTTATGGAGATGCTGTAAGGGGTTGCAGTTGGTGAGTATTTTTGTTGAAGAGGATTTTTTTAAGGAATATGAAATACGGATGTTTGTTTTGGTTTTTTGGTTATGTATTGAGTTAAAGTGAAATACTATCTTTTCTTCGGTTTATTGCAGCTTTGCTGTGTAAGATTTGTAAAGGATGTAGAAAATTTGAGAACACTTTAATCAACGTAAAGAGTTAAAGAAAAATGCTTGCAATTAAAATTATCTGCGATATACGATATTTTTGAGAAAGTGTCTTCGAATTTATTAACGTCAGTCTGGTAATAAATACATACATTATTTCGTAATTTAAAGAGCAAAACCCTAAATCTACAAAAAAATGTCTAATTTTGGCTAATTTCTTAATCCACATTTCCCAATCTCAAAACAACCAATCGCACAAACCCCTCTATTCAATCTCTCTCCAAACTTCTCAGAAAATCCAACATGCACAATCCGACACTGAACCAGCCCCACCAATCTAAATCTAAATTCCACGCCGCCTAAAAGCAGGCCAGCCTTACAAAACTCAGTCAACCTCCACAACTCACCTACAACTCCCTACGGCACGTGATAATACAGCTCGGTCCGCATACATCTCAGAGAAGCTGGTTCCACTGCAGCTACCATACTACAGCGCACGTGTCGGCGGCCGCGAGGAAAACAAAGTAATTTCGCGGCTCGCTCGCTCGCTGCTATATTACACTAGAGTCGGCGCAGTAGCCTGCGCGAGAGAGCGAAGGAGCCGGAGAAGAGAATAGATCAGAATGCAAAACGGACTGGTGTTTGCGCTCGCGCAAAAAAGTCGAGCCACTTATTCAGGTATTTTCAGAGGCGAGCGAGCGAGCGCGTATAGTCTGCGTCCTTTTTTACGAGGTCCGCGCGCTCCTTTGTTATTGATGAACCATTAGCCGCGGCTACGTGGATTTTTCCGAGCCGAGCATGTATATAGGAGGCTAGGAATGGATGGCCGTTTAATGCTTCGCTTGGGTTCTGCGTGAAAGTAAAATATAGTGCGACTGCGGAGAGGTGTCTGCGAGAGTTGACGAGAAAGTCTCGCGCGCGCTTCCGCTTTTTAGCGGTATTGATAAGATAATGGGATTGGAGCGCTCGGGGCTGGGGCTCTGGAGTGAGCTGGGGCATTTTCGCGGCTGTAAATGATGTTAATGAGTGGCGGGTTTGGCTAAACTGATTTCTTTTATGTGGGCTGTTTGACGGTTTTATGGACATTGGATAAAAGTATCAAATATCATTGCTGTTTATTATTATTTTATTATTAGTATTCATTATTTCAACTATTTTCTAGATTAAACTGACTTTTATAAATTGCAGATCTTTTCTTATTTATTCATGATTTTTAAGAAAAATATTTAATTTAATTAAAGTATTTGTTGAATAATAGCAATGATAATTTTTTAAACTATTTATATATATTTTAAGAAAATCAATTGTCAATAAATTAGCAATAGTATTTCATTTAAAGAAATTAGATTACATTTGCATTACAGCTATTTTAATTTCAATTCCTTTACTTATTAAGTATAGAGATAAATATTAAGTTTTAATAAAAAATTTTTTTAATTTATCGTTTGTTAATAATTGTTTTCTGAATAACTGTTGGCATCTAATCACCCGCTTCATTGTCTTCGCTCACATATTCGACTTTTTATATCTACACTGTGCGGATGTTATTCTATTTCTGCGTATAATAGGATACCCAATGCATTATTTTTGTTTATTTTTTCGATAATATCTCTTCTTGTTAGATATATTCTTCAAGTACGGTTCTAAATTGTAGGGGATGAGCTTCATCGACAAAAAACCTAAGGCAAGTCTCGAGCCCCTGTAAATCAGGCCGTCACTTGGTAGTAGACTTGCAGGAAGCCCTATAAGCGGCTAGGAGTTGATGAAAGGAATTACGTTCTGACCAACGTCTTGTTACAGCGAGCTTATAGGTTATTAGTTGGTAGCTCATTTTTTAATTCGATTTCCTATACTCTGACGTCCTGCACAGAACCGTAGCATATATTTTTCTTTCGAAAATTGTAGCAAATATGTATGTATTCATGCTCATATACGTATATGTGTACACACAGGTGCAAGTTTGAAATCTGTTATTCGTGATGCAATGATTGTTGCCCTTGATAATGCGTTGATGGTACTAAGGAGGAAGGCCCTTCAAATGGTCTTCGTACGAGTGCAACATCAAGAAAGTAATATAAGTATGTATTAAACCTTGTGCTGTTTACTACAGGTTAGTTAAGACGCATACAGTCTAATCTTAGCATATTAAAAAAAAAATTAATTTCTTTTTTATTTCTATTTTCCTTCAAATACTTTTCGTAAAAAACGTTAGTTAATATAATTAACAAACCCGTCTCGTTTTCTCATCGATTTTACAACGTTAACCACCGAAATGAAATCTCTCAAGCAAACTCGTCCTTACTTAAATCAATCCCAAGATTCGAAAGCAGACATAAACCTCAGGAAAAAAGCCACGACCCCAAATCACCTCCTCCACGTGACAATTACCAAACCGAAATTGAGATATCGCTAAAATTCCGCGATTTCGCGTGCTCTAAACGCAGCGCGAGACAGCGAGGAAAGTAAAATCATTTATCCAGAGGGAAGCTGATGTATGGTCGCGTGCTCCGCTACGCAAGAGAATGCTAATTAATGCCCAGTGAAATCCTGCTTAATTAGACAGCGGTGCGCACTTTGCCACTATGCGCTCGCGCCCGCGGGAACCAATTAAGACGCCTGCTGCTGGCTTTTTTGGCGGCGGGCTTATCTCGACGCTGGGGATATAGGAGGAATTAACCTTTGAACGCGTGACCTCGTTGCGGGCTGGGTTTTCTCAAAAGTGCTTTTGTTTGGTTGGTTGGGTTTGTTCTTAATTAATTCGAAATTGTTTTTTGGGGGAAGTGAATTGGTATCTGATCGAGGTGTAAGTCATTGTACATTGTTTGTGAAGTTAAATTTCGAAAAGTTTAAGAAATATTATAATTTACTATTTTCTAAACTACTTTTTTCGTTCTATTTCAATTTATAATATATAGCTTTTATAAAAAATACATCATAAAAGATTTCAGAAATAAAATTATTTTATGTGATCGCTTACACATTTTCAATGAAATAAATTGGCCACTTTATCATGTTTAAAAAATGATCGTAATAAAAAAGAAAATATTCGAAAAATTTAGATGGAAATTTCAAGAGATATCCTTCTTTTCGAGAATATTTTTAAGATACATTCGGTCAACACGTGTGCAAAAATGAAAGGTTATTTTTAGGTGGGTGATTTTCGGACTACCGAAAAAAAGGGTCAGGCCATAAATTATTTTGATGGTTGAGTAGCTGTGAGCAAATTGACTGATCTCCACGAATTAGTGAAAGTCTCTGGATTTTTTAACATATGATGAAATAAAAGATAAATTAAAAATTATAAGAAAGTGCGTGTTAAAAAAATTAAATACGTATTAATATTTAAAATAGGAATTGCAAAAGTTTAGCATTTTGACATTCATTTTCGTGAACTCTTGATTTTATTACTGCGAACTAATTCCACAACACACAAACTTTCTAACCAAAAATCCAACAACATCTCCCCCAGTCCTTGTGATCCACATTAGCAACACACTCAATCGTAAATCCACTGGATCACCACCAAATAATCTCCGCCAAAACAACGCGCATAAATCGCAAAACAGTTAGCCGCGCGCTCGCAAAACTCCAGCCCACTACATCATAAAATATCTCCAAATCAGATGTTCAATGCAAAAAAAAACCTCCCGGAATGCCTAGACTCTACCTCGAATCCCACCTAAAACAACCACCTCCACATAAATCTATTCGAATTTTCGTCCCGCTTGCAGCCTCCGAAAAAAAAAAAATCAGCAGGAATCTCAGCAAAATAAAATGCGGGTCCTCGGCGGATGTGCGCGCTTAGAAAATAACCACACTCGGTTATCTTTTTCCAGCGAGCTTTAAATCCTGCGCCCACGTGGCCCGCATCGATTGCGCGTGTGTATATATACGTACATACCGAATCCGGGGTTGTTCGACACAAGCTGGAGAGGATGTCGCCTTTTTCTTGCGATTCTTATCTCTCGGCGAATTCGCGCGTGTAGAGCGAATGTTCGATTCGAGCCCGAGCGTTAACAGCTGTGTTCGTGCTGGTTTTACCGGGGCTTGTGAGTTTTGGAAGACGTTTGAGAGCTTGTTTGAGGCCAGGGGTAATCGATTACTTTTAAGGTGGTTTTTTTTTTATTGGGTGCGAGTTTTAATCTTTCCAGAGGATGTGGGTCGGAGCTGAAAAGTTGGTCGATTGATTGCAAGTGATTAAATTATCATCGCGATGAATTGTGAAAATAATTATTAATTCCTGAGTTGCTAAATAATGTCAAATGTTTTTAAAAATAATACTCTCAGGTTTTCCTTTCGATCGCAGAACTCACGAAAAGTAATTATTTCCGTCAAGAAACATGATTCAATTTCCAAGTAGGTGACTATGAAAAAAGTTACTTCTGATATTTCTCTCGTGATAAATACTTTATCTAGACAGAAGATCAATATCTCAAAAATGAAACTAACGATGAGTCCATTACATAACAGCTCAGCCCAACTCAGTTAATTCCAACTTAACAAGCCAACACGGAACAATTAGTGTCGGTCTCCTCTACACCACGTCAAGCTAATCCTTCCCAACAAGCGCACCTGGGTCCGGAAAGCCTCAAACTCACATCCTCGTTTTCACGCCAAAACGAGCCAACAAAGCGCCTAACAGATGTCATTAGGCTCTCGAAAGTATCCCACCGAAGCAACCTGTACACCGGCAAGAAGCCACACTCCGGGAAGACAAGAGACATTAAAAGGCGAGAAACGACGAGGACTTCCTGTATGTACACTTGTCTCGCGCGTCACGCATCCAGGCGTCTCTTCCGGCGCGCCGAACTGGGTTAATATTCGGCGCGAGTATGTAAGTCACGCTCACGCCTAGATGTAATTTTTGGTGTACGGCCGATCTTCTCTTTTCGCACGCGAGAGTTGGTGGGTATATATGATTGAGGAGTGCCGCGAGCTGGATTTTTTAGGCTGGTACCGTAACGCCGAAAGTTGGTGTGTGGTTGCTGGTCTGAACAATGGCTATTGATTCTGTTTCGCTCGCGCGCGCCTCCTTCTATTTTTTTTTGGAGGTAGTGGGTTGAGGTTTTTTTGGGGATTGGTTCTTGGAAGGGAGTGAGATGAGGAGGGAGTTTTGGTGGATTTTGGTGGGTTGGTTTGGGGAAAGTGAAATTTTGGAAATTGTGATGCTAATGTAGGTCAGAAATTATTATGTATTTCTTAATTTGAAAAAACTTTTTTTGTTAAAGATACTTTATCAGTTTCAAATAATTCGGTCATACACTTGCGTCGGTGAGATTAGGTAGATGCATATTCACATACTTGCATGCATTGATAACGTTGTTATGTTATGAAATTGCTTAAAAATATTAGAAATAAATAGTGTGGCTTGAAGATAGAATTTCTAAAGATTAATAGTATTTTAGCCGTGAAAAGCGTAACTCTTAATTGTCCACCTCAAAAGCAACCAGGTCATTTGGTAATTGCTTTGAAGAAAAACTCATTGTGAAGATTGCAGCTTTTCACTTCAGGCTCACAATTAAAGAATTTAAATGATTACCAGCACTTTATAATGGCAATTTTCAGCTGTTTTTTCGCGTTTAGCTAATTGTTCGGCCGTAGTGCGAGCGTTTAATGAGTTTTCTTCCTCATTATACAAAATATAAGATGTTTAAAAGCCGCTATGCTTCCTGATACCGCATACGAATTTCTCTTTGTTTTCTGTTCGTGAGTCGACATTTTTAAGATGCCGCTCGGATGCACTACGTATAACTGTATTTTGTTTTCTGTAATTAGCGACGGTTATTTTCGATTATATTAATCATCATCAAAGTGCATGTGTTTTTAAACAAAGTTATAAAACTTCCATTATTTTCAATGCTAACGTAATTTAACGATCGCATTGCCGAAAAAGTCTATTAAAAGAAAAATGGCCTAACAGTACAAAACGATAAAATCATCAAACAAACTTCTTTACGAGCCGTAAGCTTACAAAGTCCATTTCGTTTGACCAGCTTTACAGACTAATTGGCCTGAAATTCAAACATTCGTGAAATGTCCTTATTAGTGTTTCATTGAAGCGCAACCCAGCATGTATTAACTACTTCAATCCAAATTCATTGTCACATAAAACCTTATTATCCAACTGCTTCTGAAGTTATGACCTTACATAAACTTCCAGCTTTGTCGTTTTATACCACACAGTCCAGTATACGCCCAAAGCCCATCAGATACTCACACGACTCCAAAAACCTTCAACTAAACATAAAACCTAACAAAACCCTTTCCTTACGCAACGAAAAACCCGCGCTCTCGAAAACCCATATACTCACGCACAAAAGCCAACCCAGATATCCGAAAGAAAAAAAAACTCGCCGCGCGCTTTCTTCGCGCGTGAGAGTACTCCTAATATTTCCGCTTCGCTTTCGTTCTCGGCGCCTCGTAATTCTTCTCTCTCTCTCGGCATAGAAAGTCGCGGCGCGAAAACGCCCGAAAAGCCAAGGATCGCGCGCGGCTCTTTATTATTAATGCCTCCTCGCATGCGGCTCTTTCGTATGCCGTTTGCGTGTGTGTACGTACGGTTTCAGCTGGCGACGCGGGGTTATTACAGGCCGCTTAAGCCGTTTCTTTAATGGGTCGTCTCTCGCTGGTTATTCCTGGGCCCCGGACGAATTTGAAATTACTTGTTGCTGTCGTCGGCGGGAGTGCGACGTTAATATTGATCGGCGGGTCGTGAGGAGAATCGAAGGATGCGCGGATGATGAAGACGTGAGATAAGCGTTTTTGGTTTGGGAAAGCGAATGAGGCGAGGTGTGGTTTTGTCTGGTGATTGCAGTAGTGATTAGGTTGGAGTTTTGCTGGGGTGGTTTAGAGCATGTGTTGGTAGAGAAAAGTTATCTGCTGATAAATGCATTTTTTTGTTGGTGATGTAGCTGTTGCGAAGTTGGTGACTCTTTAATTTGCTTTGGTTTTAAGGTGAATCATGCCTGCACGTGAGCGACGGAAATGTTAATACTTTGAGTGCACGGCAAGATACTGACCGGTTACTCACTAATGTTATAGCAGATATTTTTTGTATTAAATGATAAATGAATCGATTTTTAAATTGCTTAGAGTAAATTTATCAATGGCAAATATAAGTGTGTAAAAAATAGTTTAATGTAATATGTTCGTTTAATTATATTAGAAAGTTAATATAATTAAATAATTAAGTATCTTTACATTTGAAAAAAAAAAAAAATATAAAAACAATGAGGAAGACGTAGATGTTACCAACTCAAAATTTGAATAGTTTGAAATTAAAACTCTACTAGGTCGCTGTATTCGCTCCGTGCACGTCGTTGGAGGGGATAACGAAAACGACTGAAGAGCCCATGGTGGCGAAAAAGAGCAATAT
>UELX01000861.1:0-58197 GCA_900480035.1 Eupelmus urozonus
AAAACAGGAAACTAATGTCATTTACTAAAATTATTATTGAATAACAATTAAAATTTTAAATTATGAATTAATAAAAAAAGACGAAGTATATCTATATATACTTAGACGAAAGGCTGAACGCGCGAGATAAAGAAAAAAGTAAAGTCGTCTGCTACGCAGCAAAAACCGGTACATTATATAAAAACTAAACCCTAAATCGTGATAAATGTCAGTGAGAAATGAATATAAACGTATTATTAAAAAGAAATAGAAATAAAAATCTTTATGTAATTCAGGTTAAATAAAAAAATTTTTTATAAATATGTGCATACTTGCCATCAAGGGCGCTGCCGAGCCTTTTAATTTATTACAGTTATGCTCCATAAAATTTGTGATAATATTTTATATTTTTGTTTTGAAAGCGTGGCAAAAATTTTTTTTATTTCTAATTCGTGGTAAGTGAAATAAGAATACTTTCTTCCCAAATGTGCCGTAACAAAATTTTATACAAACGACTCGTTGGCACGAAAGCACAATAAACAAAGTTTTTACAACCGACAATTGTCCAGTACATACAGTTGTACAAAAATTTCTCGACACTCCAAAACTTTCCATGAATTACGTTTACAGCGTTTACTTTTTTCTACCGTCCAATCACAATCTTCACTCACAAAAAATGCAGAGCGACTTTACGAACTTCCATCTTACAGTTCTGAAAAAAACAAAAATCGTTATCTCTCCAGTAAAAATTTTAGTTCTGAAAAATAAAAAAACCATTCTTCAAAAACTTACTTTGAAAAAGGCGAAGCAAAAAAATTCGCTACCGGCATATACCACCCCGGCGCGATGACATTTCTCGCGTGGTAGTAAAAAGTTTCACGGAACAAAGAATAAAAAAAACGGCCTCGCGAGGCTGACCTGGAATTATTATCAAAATGTCAAAGTGCGGAAAACGACAGTGATAATAGTATTCGTGTATCGGGTTTAGCGGAGTTTCCGCGGTTCTGTGGGCCACAGAGAGAGGGAGGCTCGCAAATACAGGAAAGTTGCGGGACTCTCGATCGCCTCGTTATCGGATACTCGAGAGGCAACTGCGTCGACTGCACAATTGTCTCTTCAAAGAATACCCGACTGACTCTGTACCGTGGCCCGAGAAACGCGATTAGTTTGCCAGAGTTGCCTCTGTGGGTAGGGTTTTTTTCGTTCCTTTTTTTTCCATTGTTTTCTGAAGTGTTTGTCGCTTGATGGAGTTTATTGGATGCGAAAGATGACATGAAAGCAATTTCTACTCATGCGGAGTGAGTCGTTGATGGAATTGAAAACTTTTTATTCAATGCTAAAATTAAAGTTCATTTCAGAAGCTAAAGTCATTGTTCAGTACCTATTCATAATTTAATAAAGTTTTATAATAAATGCAATAATTAATTAATTAATTAACGATAAAGAATAATTTGCTATATACTATTTAAATGTATTCTTGTTCGATATCCGATACAATTTATTTACACGAAAGTCAACATTATTTAGCGCGCATATTGATTTATTGTTCAACTCTCTAAAGTATCACTACTCATAATTTCAAGTTATTAATATATTTATGATTCATTAACAGCACA
Organism: Eupelmus urozonus; assembly: GCA_900480035.1. NCBI lineage: Eukaryota > Metazoa > Arthropoda > Insecta > Hymenoptera > Eupelmidae > Eupelmus > Eupelmus urozonus. Next base: position 1,596 of record UELX01000861.1, read on the forward strand.
TAAAAAATGAGCAATAAAACATTACCATTCATGAGATAATGCTCTAATTATTATTTATTCTGAATATTATTTGAGAATTAGCTTTTGTTATAAAACAGAGGACATTACTCTTCATTTACACAATATTGAATCTTCCTTTCAGGATATTAATCAAACATTACTTGGAAACATCTATAATGCATCTTGACGAGTGATATAATGAACATAGACAAATGTATTTGTTGATCCTATGCCAACCGAATTACGACCAACTAAATTACAGTGAACAGCGCCCTTATAACATATTAGTTCATCGAAAATGCATTCGGATCAGCACGTGTTACACATCGATTTCGTAAAAAAGTAAAGTTCATTGTTTAAAATTTAACGCTTGATGTACGTCAACATGAATTGATATTCCGTAATAGAATACATAGGTTTCATATGACATACATCGAAATTGAATAAAGATGAGAAGAAAGGACATTTTTCGTTTCATCTCTCATTTAATTGAATTATTTGAATCAACAAATGGTAACATAATTTCACCCAGCATACCTAAAAGTCACATTTAATTCTTCTTATTATATCATATGAATGTAACGAAGCATAGTTATTACAGTTGGAATTTGGACAGTACTAAGTGCACTAATCACTCAAACGCTCAATTTGCAGACTTCATTATCATCAGAATCACAAATGCCAGAAGCCCAGAAAAAAACTTCGGTTCCGCAACTAGGCAAATTATCTATTATTAAGCCTTATAACCTGTTCATACGCGGCTCTCTTTTCACCAGCAGCAGCCGCAGCACGATTGAAATGCCAAGCTCGCGAGTACTGCACCACTCGATTACAAAGCGCATTCAGCTGGACCAAGCTAATTATATGAAGCTCATAAATTTATTTTCCGGTCGTGCGACGCGGATTCGCTGATAAATCGGCGAATTCATAGGATCAAACTTTGGCCTGAATAACCCATTCAGTGAATTCGCTCATGAAATGAAAAATCTTTATGTGTATGTATATGCGCGACTCGCTGCAAAGCACAGCTGTCTGGATGTAAATCGCGGAAAATAGAACAGCCTTGCCGCGAGAGATTTTCTTTTTATGCTCCACAGTAGAATGGAAGGAGAGAGAGTGAAATTCTTCTAGCACCGTGCGCGTGTGTGCGTATGTGTGTGTGCGAGAGAGAGAGAAAGAGAGAGAGAGAGAAACATCGCGCCGAAAATTGAAGGTAGCAAGCGGGAGTGGAAACAAGATTAGACCAAAATGTACAACTGGCGGAAGAACGATGTGTTGTTTCTCTTATATGATGTCTGATACTTCCGCTGTAACTGGAAAAGTCTTGCGTGGAGCGGTATGATATTTTCGACAAGTTTATTTTGTTATCTTAACATTAATCTTTCTGTTTTCCTGGAATATTGTTTTTCGTATTTACGAACGGAAAACATGTGTTGATTTTATTACGTGAATTTCGAATTTGATGCACTATATTTGACGAATAATCGTGAATTTCGTTTTACGGCTCAAAGTTATGATTTATACTGTACTCAAGGATTATAAAGTTTTGTTAATATTTCGAGTTAATGGATGACTATTTATTCATTTACTGAGAATTACTGTGTAGGTAAAATGGAGAACTGTTTTAATCCGATGATCCAAAGTTTAGAATAACACAATTTGGCTCACACTTCTTAATACAAAACCATATTTTCACAAATTTGAATGTTTAATATGTAAATTTCGACGTATCCAGCGAATGAAACATGCAAACACACTCACGTATATCTAACTTGAAAGACTAAAATTTTAAAAATTTGAATATTTTCACAATTATTACTACAAATAATTATAAATTAAAATAATCAGACTCTGTGCGCATTTACAAATAAGTTTGTATTTTTACAAAAAAGTCTTGGAAGCAATATTTTAGTAAAATCAGTTTCAAAAAAAAAAAAAATGATATCCAATATCGTGATCTTTTATCCATAACAATAAATTCAATCAGAATCTGACACGGACAGGAAGCGCTTTTTTCAACGATATTAGAGCCAAAAGGCCAAATGAATCAGTCCGCGGTGTTTGTGGCCTTCGCTCGCACAATCCCATAAACGTCCGTCAGCGTCAAAAGCCGTCGGCTAGTAAATTCACAACATAATTTTATTCCCTCAGGTTCGGTGTGCGGGAACCGAGCGTCATGACCACGATATGACGATCCTTTGACAACGAGATAAAACAATAGGCCACCCTCGGTGCATGTTCTCGTTATCGGGCATTTTTTTGAGACTCACGCTCGAACTGTCACCGGAATAGCCGTACACATCCTCTTCGTAGTTTTGCCCTTTTTTCCATGAAAAACACGACGGCGGTTATTATATATTTTATGAGACTAAGCAAAAATAAAAGAAAATAACCGACACCAGTCATCTCGTAAAAAACAGGCAAATAAAAATATTCGTACACGTACGCAATATGAGAACGTGGTGGATGTTTACCTTTTGCAAAAGGGAGAAAAATAAAAAAGAAGGAAATTTCACGAAAAAAGCACATGTGGTAGGCACGTATAATAAACTTTGATCTCAAAGAAATGCCTTGAGACTATGGGGAAAATTGTGCTCGAGCTCGGCAGATTATTATACCTTAGATACCAGGTGCTGAATCCCAGCTCCCGCCGTAATCGATTTCCTACGAGGCCGATTATTCGATCGTTAGCTTTATGGAAAATGAGGTGTGTGATGCTCGTGCAATTTAACATCTTGTTTTTTTAGAGGCTTTATAGAGTATTGTTTATGAGTCGATTTATTATATGATTCTGATGATTTTCAATGCAAATATCATGTTTTATCGCTTATAATAAAAAATATGTATGGGGTAATAATTTTCAATAAAATTTTAGATTATTAAAAAATATTTACCACTAATAACTTTTCATATTATTGATATTTTTTAAATTAATAATTTTACTGCTTCTCATAAATACATAATATAAAATCTATATCTATAATATTTTTACTTATTATGTAATATTAAACACGCGTCCAATTTTTTAAACTAATATGCAAAATTGACTAAAAAAAATATAAAGCTTAGATAATTAACTCAAATTGCACGAAATTTAATATTTAATCTCATATAAAGGCTAAAAACTTAAAATTTAAATGTTTATTAAATTAATACAATTGGGGTGATAAAATTTTTGCTGCAAAAATTCATAAAGAATTCCGATTAAATTGTTTTTAGACTAACAAAGAGAGGCTTCAGTATCCAGGAAATGAATTTGCACGGGGCACAAATACGTTTTATGTATTAAAAAATAAGGTATATCTACGTTATCATAAAATTGAAAATATTTTCATTACCTATAGATGAAAAAACTTTAATTCAAATTTTAATATAAGAAATAAAAGCGTAAAAATAATTGAAAATATATCTTCTATTTTAATGATAATATTTTTAATATTATTTTGTTATCTTTAATTGTTTTTATTAAGAAATGAATATTTTTTAACATAAGAAAGCTTGGTTGAAGAGCTTTATGAGTACATTTTTCATCTTTCTCTCTAACGTAAGGTATATTTAAATGACTTACACTTCAGAAAGTGTCGGGTTATTGTTAAATTAAGGAAAGAGTGAGGCAGGTGAGCGGTGGGGGTGACATCCTTTAACAACTCTTTAACATCCTGTATTATATCTTAACGATCATAAGACTCGACGGATTCCACCGGGTGCTCCAAAGAAATAAAAGTAGAAGTTAAGTATTTATTCTTTTGCGAAAAATTAAGCTCGTCACTCAACTAACACGCTATTTTCGCGTTCTATTGCAAGTTACTAACGCGGCATCACGCGAAAAATAAGAGTTATATATATTATCACCATTTATGTAATAAAATACTTTTATTTTTTAATCGGATTGTTGATTGAATAATTTAACATTTTCACACTATATGTAAAAGAATGCCATAATCATCTGGTATTGTTTTATTGACATAATTTTTATTAATTTCATCTTAAAATAAATAATTTCACTTTTTTATTTTATAAATATACTTTACATTGGTCTTTTTATAATAATTTATTTTTCAATAAAATATTAGTCGCTTAAAGTTCTCAAGTCATAGGAAAAAATTAATCCTATGATTGACTTGAGAATATTTTGCATGAAAACTTTTGGAAATCTCACTTTAACACATTATGCAGAAAGCTTGTTAGCTATAATTTCCTTAGATTTTTTAATTTTAATTATTTTTAGACATAGTAGATTACCTAAAAACCGTAAAAATAGATATTTAAAGAAAAAATTGAATTATTCAAGTTTTCATTCCAAATCAGCACCGATACATTGGATAATATAGAATAATCATACAATTACAAATTCACTACTAAACATTATAGCTATTGTTTAACGTTTTCACCTAATTTCTGCTTTTATTTACAAACAATAGCCACATCGGAAACGGCGTCCCGCGCAAGTGTGGGCCAAACTATTCCATTGTCCGACACCTCGAAGCCCGTAACAATTCTCCGAAGCTTGCAAGCTCTAAAGCGCTCGGCGAGAAAGCGGAAGGAACGTATAGTCGTAGCTCGCTTCGCGCGCGCGCACGTAGCTATATGCTCACGTATGCTCTCTGCATGCTTTTACAGTGGTCCCAAGGGGGGTGGCGACGGTTGACACAACGATTATCGGTCTAGCCTTTGTGTGTGTCGCCCAAAGCTGCAGCGGCTAAATTATTTCCATGACGCGGGAGAAAGCCTGCCAGAGAGACGAGCGCAACTCTGGAACGCGCACAAGGCTATTGGGAATTTATGACGCGCGGGCGCGGCTTGTGTGTGATATTACTACCTCTACAGTGATATTATTGTGGAAGGAGGTCCAAACGCGTCGAAGGTAAGCTGCTCTGGCGGGAAAATCAGGAGTAATTAAGAGTTTGCCTTAGACTGGAGTAATAGAGTTTATTAAACGCTCTTGATAGAGCTTTCATTGATTCCTCGTGCTTGACGTTTTGTATCAAAGTCAATGAGGCTTGCCGGATATGGAGTGCAGGCGACACTCGAGAAAAGCGATTGGGTTTTAAAGTTTGGACACTTTATGAAGCTTGAGAGGCAGAAATTGACGCGATTAATTTTATCGAGCTGGAGCTTGGAGATTGATGTGTGCTCGAGGAAAATTATAGACGACGATGAGGCTCTATTTTGCGCGTCAAAGAAAATGTTTTCTTCCGTCTTTATTACCTTATTTACTATATTACGATTAGATTGAAGAAATATGAAATTCCAGCTTTGATCATGTCAAGCAAGATGATTTATTTCACAAATACACATTTTTGTTTACATTCTATAGTGATTTATAATAAGTACATAATGAGAAAAATTACCATTTTTACTATAGTTACAATGTTTTTCAAAACAACTAAAACATTCTTTATCAAAAAAAGCCCAGTCAGTCGATTTGAATAAACTCACATCTTCTTGAAGATGGACTTTTTCCCTTCCACTTGTTTGAACCTGCCTACTTCTTATTCCTGGCTCTCTTCCTCCGCATGAGCGCATTTCTTGTTAAGATAGTAGAGCGGCTCGAGTAGTCCGGTAGATATATTTTTGGAATACCGTTCGAGCCACGCGCCCCGAGATTAATTTGTCTGCGAGAAGCAGCATGCTATACATTCCACCTTCCCTACAGCCAATCTACGTCGCTTTTCCTACCCCGAGTCCGGGAAAATGCTATTTGCAAAACAAAAACGCTGCACAATCGCTGCTTTAAAGTGTAACATGGATACAACGGAAGAAAAATATTTACTCTTAGTTAATTCTGAATCCCCGCTATCTCGTTTGAAATATAGCCGACTGCGTTGGAAAAAATTCATTTTTTTATACAAGGATGATTTAAAGGTTTAAGTTTGTTAAGCACTGAAAAATTATTTATACTTTTATATTTATAGGTTTATAAACACAATTTTCTCTTTTTATAGTCTTTTTGTAATATTTTTGTAGAATTTATTTGTTTCTTTTCCTAACTGTTGATGTATGTTTTTTTAATGAATGAAAGTTAAAAGAAACAAAGGGTGAATATGCAGTCTCTGCAGAAATATTGTTTCTATTCTTAAAAATTTGTAAATCACGTTTTATTGCTAATCTCATTTTAAACAGGAAGCTCATTAATGAATAACTTGCCGGATAAATATCCCTAAGGCAACGGCGTGTATAGGATGATTAAATAATCCCGGCGATCTAACGAAATAGTCTGAACGTCCTTCTCGCGCCTTCCTTCCGCCCGATTGAAAATAAAGTTCCCCATCTCATCCTCGTGGATTAAAAAAAGAACGAGCGTCAAAAGAAAGGGTACACATAGGGAGCCGGGGCTCCGCATGCATAATGAAGAGGGGCAAGAATACAGCTCTCTATATATAAATGTTTCAGAGGCCTCTTCGTGCTTTCGGTTGCGCCTTTCTTCGAAAATGTGCGCAGCTGCCGGGGAGAAGAAAAGCAATCGAGTAGTTGGTAACGCTGTAAAAGATAAAAGTTGCAGTACGGCAGGCGATATTGCTCCGGCGATATCGGTTGCAGGTTCGCCCCCGATTCTTAGTTTTTATTGTTTCCGAGCGAGCCTGCGATAGTATATACGAGCCCAGTGTGTACGGAGCATTCGATAATGGATGAATGAGCTTAAGGATTGCTGGGAAGTGCCTTTTTTAATTTTCATTGCTTGCTCGTTCATTGGAGTTTTAAATTTGCCATAGCGGCTACGAGGAGGCGAGACCGTAATGTGTTTCTTAACTTTTTTATTTTCATTTTGACAGTTACTTGCTGTATTGTTAAATGATTCAGTAATAATTTTATTATGTAAATGTCGTTTGAAAATTGCGTAGATGTACCGATAAACCAGGAAGGGAATTCGAAATCAAAGGAATTTGAATCTCGAAATTCAAAATCGACGCTCCGAATCATCACAGAATATTCCTCGAGTAGAATTCACTTTATCAAACTGGGTTAACTTTGAAAATTTACTTTGAATTACCCCGTCTTAACTCCTATAATTTGGAAGCTATTAAATCAATTTTCGTTTCGGCGAAATCAAAATTTCCAGTTCCCGTACGCCCGCTGCTCACTTTACATTTATTCATTCCTTCTATTAGCACTTCTCTCTACCTCGCCATCTCTCGCCACCTCCTCTACTTTTTCAGCGCAATTTTAGTGTTTAAACGAATTAAGCCTCTAAAAAGCCAGCGCAGCTTCCCTCTCACTCCTAAATTATCATCATAAACCAAAACCAATTTGCCGCAGCTAAATCTTTCCGATAGACTCTGCAGCCTACATATCCTCTCTCCCCGCGGCGCATAAAGGGATATAAGAATTCACTTTACGCAAGGCTATGAAAGAGAGAAAGAAAGAGAGTAAATAAATGGCCTTTGTGAGAGTGTGTAACCCGCAAGCCGAGACTGCTTTTGGTTTCTTTGAGCCCACCTTTTTCCGGCATCGCAAAGCTCGGCTTTGTTGGGCGTATGTAAGGCTGTGTATGGAGATGCATTGGGATATATAAGCGAAGAAAAACCAAAGCGGGGTATCTATATATAGATAAAATGCCAAATCCCCTGTGTAATGTTATCCCGAGCGTTCTAGCAGCTTTTACGGATAATGCGCCGTCGAGGAGAAACAATTTGTGCTTGCGATTTTTTTGTTCTTGAAATAAAAGCATGTGTATCATTGAACGGTTAAGCAATTTACTTTTTGTAACAAAAACAATGCGGCAAACAGTCCATGTTAAATGGATAACACAATAGAGGTTTAATTTTTTGTCTTTTTTAATAACGTGCAATTATGAAAAATAAATTAACTGCTCATTTCGAAAGGAATTTCATAATATAATAAGTTTAAGAGGGAATTTGCATTTAAAGTGAAAAGACGAGTCGGTATAAGAAGACTTAAAATTTTTGCTATTGTTTAAAGATCTGAATATTCAACATACCTTAATTCTTATTTTTCCAAATTTCAATTCATAGTTAGATAGAATCATTTCTCAACGTTGATACTCTTCCTGCCGTAATTGTGCAGAAAATTTTCAGTAACTATACGTCAGATAATAATAAATGTCAATGAAAACGAACGTTCTTCCCTCTAAAGTACATTCAAGAAGTCGAGTTTGAATTTCTCAAAAGTCTGCGCACGCTCCCAGCTCATTGCATCAGTACAATCGCAACATTTCGCCCTCAAGTACTTCTAGATTGCTGTGCCTTGGAGTGTATACACATTTCGTGAAAAATAATGAGTGTAGCGAGCGGATATTTATCATGGTAAAAAGACCATACAAAGAGAAACTTGCGCAACAAAAAATTCGGGTGAGTGGTCGGTATATTACATTGCTGTGGATGAAAAGGTTCTTCTCGAGTTTTCGCGTAATGAAATTTTCCATTTTGGCAGGCGTGTCTGGAAGTAAAAGAAAAATCTCTAGTAGACATGGCAATTTTTCCTTAGGTAACAGTATCATTATAAGCGTTTTTACGTGTTTGGTGCAAAGAAAAAATTCAATATCAGCCTGGTACGAAAAATTGTCTGATACAAAAAAATTACAAAGCTTGGATTTTTTGCTCTTCTATGACAAAATCTACATTCGTCTGAAATTTTAAGCTTTATGAACCTTAAACATTAATATAACTTGCACAATTTATATTTGTTTGGCTAAATATTTCTACATTCATTACTAAACAAAATTTATCATTATTAAAGTGAAAATTGCTGCTCCTTAAGTTTATTGTAATAAATAACTTGTTAACTGTTTTATCAACATAAAAAATAAAATACCAAAAACTCCAGAATAACACAATCTCTAACTATTTGAATATTTCCCTAACGGCCCCCAACTACATTTCTTTTTCAATTTTACCGATCCGCTCGAGTAGCGCGTTATTATTACCCAGAAATAATTAAACGCAAACGTTCGTCGAGTACATGGTACTTGTTACGATGATTAACGAAAACTCACCCTCTCTCTCTCTCTCTCTCTCTTTTCCTCTCACTCTCACGCTTGCCATACACATACTCCATAGCGCGCGTATTCGCGCGAGGTGTTATTAATTTCGGCGTCGTTAGCCGCAACAATGAAGGAAACTCGCGGAGGGCTCCAGGTAATTAGCCGAGGCGCTCACTACACGTCAGGGGTAATTAATAGTGGCCTCTTCGATAATAACGCTTGCTTGAGAGGAGAGCCGCCTCTCTCTGGCTCCACAGCCGCTGCTCTCGGGATCGAGCAATTAGTTGTGGCTTTGCCCCGCTCGCCAAACTGTGTCTTGTAGCCCGAGAGCAAGCCGGATACCCGGCGCTTCCAAGGGATGTGTAAGCTTGACGATGCGGATGTGCTGTTATCGGTAATTGCTCAGGATTGACGATTGTCAAGCTGCTATATGGCGTTGCGCCGATGGAACGGGTGAGACTCGCTGGAGTTGCGGAACTAACGGCAGGAGTGCGGGCTTGTCAGATTGTTGGCGAATTGGAGAGGGTACGGTGGTATCGGTCTTGTTTATGGACTGACGTGACGTGCTCGTGGTTTTTTTACCTGGAATAATAATAGATGCTTCTTGCGCGACTTGTTGGACTATACGTGACGGGACATAATGAGGTTATTGATTTTCTCCGGGTTATTACTGTAATAAAGTTCATTAGACATCAATGTCGTCAAAGTTTTATAACTTTAATATAATTTGAAAGTTGCTCGTTATAAACTGTACTTTTCAATTCAACTCTCGGAAATTTAATTCAAGCGATATAAATTCAAATACTGCTTCGAAAAGTTAACTCTATAGTTGATATAATTACTACAATCTTTTTGCTTATTAAAATAAATGATTTTTGTTTAAGCTTGAGATTAATGCATAAAACTTATATCACTGGAACGTAGTAAGAGGAAAATTAATTGTTATAAATTCTGAATAATTTTTTCGTTTAATAGAATGATTTTACGAGAAACTTTGAAAATTTCAATTGTTTAATATGAAAAATGGTTCATTAATAAAAGCTAATTAAATTACACATCCATCATCTTTATCGTGACATTTATCCAAATTAGTTTTAAATATCATCAATAAATTAATTCTAAAATATTTTAAAAATTAATTGTTAATGATGCAATTAATATATAAATGCAAACTAAATTACTTATTTTTTAATTGAATATTAGATACTATTTTCATGGTGCTGTTAAATAATTATTTTATTTTGAAATTTTATCGTTTATTTTTCATCTTTCTCATCTCTTCTATAGAAAGCTCTCTTTTGATATTTCAAGTTTCAGAAGCTTAAGATATACCTATCTTTATTTTCTCTGAAAATTGCAACCATCATGCTTTTCATTTGATTGAAATCAGTTGTCAAAACTACTAATTTTCAAAAGTTAAAAAAGCTGCTCGCTCGTTTTTTAGAGATGCGAATTAAGCATTTTTACGTCCCCAAAATGAAGGTTTTCTTTATTATTCGAATAGATTTTATTTAGAGAATTTACTTGTTTGGAGCCTCTTTTTATGGTAAAAAAGGTTGTCATCTAGTGGTAGAACGCAAACTACGTCGAGGTGCAAGCAGCGTTAGAATTGTTGGCGTGAATACGGATTCTGAAACCGTGCCAATTGTTTGTAGGCGTATGTAACAAAGATAAATAATCAAAATATTATTTCTTATTTAATGGAATAATGAAACTTTATTAGCTATTTATATAAAAGAATAAGTCCTAAATTTGGATTATCATAAAACTTTTAATCATCTGTATGATAATTTTTTCATATATTTAAGGTTAGTAACACTAGCACAATATTTCCTCATATGTACCAAGCTGCATGTTTATGTCTAAGATGAAATCTCACGGTTCACAACGGAGCTTGCCCTGATGAAATTTCAAGCGAAGCCTCTGCCCATCACTAGCTCTGCTGTACACGTATACATATATGTACATACGTATATATGTATATATATTGTTCAACTGCAGTGATGACTTCCTCAGGTAGAAAGTAGCTCGGCGCACCAGCGGATATAAGCTTGAGAAACCTCGTGTGTGTTGTAACCCGGCGAAAATCGAGCGCTCGATCCCGCGGGCTGGCAAACTCGTTTTCAGAGCTCGCGCGCGACGTCTATATAAATACGTTTCCGCGTCTATCGAATAGGCGGCTCTCTCGAGCACACCTGCATAAGCGGGTATTGATTACGCCCACTGAATTCCGGCGTCTGGATTTTCGATGAATACGTTGCGGTTTCTTTCTTTTCGAGCTTTTTTCCCGGGGCTGTCTTCCTTTTCACCGGAAGCTTTTATCCGGGCGTTTTATCTTCAGGCGGAAAGTTGATGAAGTTTCGACGGCTGGCCTCTGAGCTTCGATAAAAGGATTAATTTGGGAAGAATGCGGGCGAAGGGTTTTTGGATTTACTACCTGACGGACCCTTTTCTGCTTTTCTGGAAGTTTAGAGCTTGACTGATCGAACTACATTTTTTTTAGCAGCTTGTATTGAATTATTAAGTTTGTTTAATCTCGTATTGATTGACTCTAATATTTACTTATGCGCTGCGCAAATTGAACAGTTAAATGTTTGTTGGTATAAAGTTTCAATGTTACGCTGGAATTTATAGCTTTCTATGTAGTTTATAATATAGCCATTACTCCTTACTAGCCGTGTAAATAACTATTACGCCGAAGCTGAATATCTTATTCCTCGTAACGCAGCGGACTTACAGCTTTTATTATTTATCTCGGCAATTCCCGCTCTAAAACTTTTCCCCGTTCCGATAAAATTCTTAGCGCACTACATCCAAGAACATTGTTTATACGATAGAAGTTGAGAATTTTCTCGAAATAGTTTGGCGCGAGCGCCAATGCTCTCTTAAAAAAATAAAGTGAAAAAAGGAAAAAATAAAAGCCGCGCGTGTGCTTTTTTTCGCTCGCCCGGCCTGAAAGCGAGCGCGAAAAAAGTGCGGCTGAGAGCCGTAATCTCATTAAAACGATCGGCAATGGCGCCTTTTAATTAACACATGACCGTGCGCGCTCCCGCAAGCTCCCGGGGAGCGCGAGCCTGCTTTCGTTTATTTTCATAGACGCGAGCGCGCACCGGGATGATTGAAGTCGGCTAGGAAATCAGACTCTCCGCGTTAGTCGGCTCTCTCGCTCTCGCGCCAGGGTTTAATCATCGGCACACACGCGTCTGCTAGCTCGCGCTCTTCGGCTTGCATTCATCCTTTTTGCATTGCCGCCGCTCTCATTTACCGAGAGGCTAAACAGCGAAGCCGGCTGCTTCTGTTGAGAGCCTGAATATTCATCTCAATATGACTACGCGCCGCTTGCGCGATTGATTTTTATGTACTTTCTGAGGGGGGAAGGAGGAGGAAGCTACTATGGGAAATTGAAAAGGATACCGATGCACGCTGCATTGGATTTTCGCGCGAGATCGATTCTCTTCTTGGAAGAGTAAAGAGGTCGCTTTGTTTCGCAGGGGTTTATGTGGATCGGATTTTCCTTCTGTTTGAGTTTCAATGCGCGATATAGTTAGGAATTTGCATTCATAATCGGGATTTAGATTTTTATGCGTTTACTCAGTAGTTAGGAATATTTTTTAATTACTGAATGCTTAAAATACATTTTTCTTCGATTTCGAATAAAATTAATTGGAGATTAGGGGAAAATATTTACAATACAATACTATGTATGAAATTAAGAAAACTGTGAGTTATAAAATTATTATGTTATGACTAAAATTACGGTTAAACTCATAAATTTCTGTCATATCAGATTAATTTTCACGATTCTGTTCTGTCAGATTAATTTGTGCGATGCATTTCGAATCTCAGATATTCCACGGACGTCTGTCTGTATTTTCTTTTTTTTTTTTTATAAAGAACACCTTGTCGGGCTAACGAAGTTAATACATTCACAAGGGCGCGTTCTCGTTAGTAATTTAATGATCATCAATACTACATGTACATTTATTCCGGAAATATGAGTCTTCAATATTTATACACGGATTTGTCGACTCCATTCTGATGAAGATAAAACTGGAAGAATTAAATAAACCTTTCACGTGTTATCCATATTTTATTCGTGACACGAAACAGAGGATTATTAATTTCCTTTGTTTGCCTCCGCTTTAAAGTTTGATCCTCCAACATGACAAATCAAACAGGCAGGTATAATAGAGGATGATTGCTTCCACTCGGACAATAATAGCAATCAATTTGAAGGGAACGGCAAAGAATGCGTCAATCAATCCCTTTCATCGCGTAGGCTTTTCTTCCTCCTTCATCTTTATACCCCTGAGAGCCCTATTTAAAAATACCTCTCTCTCTCTCATCGCAGCTTCTGAAATATCTGCCATCACGCAAGTGCGTGCTCGGAAGCTCAAGCGCGCGCTCTCGCTTCTCTGCTTCTTCACGCGTATAAGACGAGCTCGATCATTGGCCCCCGAGCGCAAGGCCCTTGCTCTCATCCCTCTATATACATGTAGCATTATGTAAGTGATACCCTGGCGCCGTAGCTTCCGGAGTATCGCGCGTTACGGGGTAATGGACGGGTCGCGCGCGGGGGTGGAGCCTCGATATATACGAAAGTCTACACGGCAGAGTGGTTTATTTTTATTCAGGCCTGCGCGAGGGGGTTAATTCTGTCAATATTGGACTGGAGGTGTAGACATTCGGATTTTAATGCGTATAAGAGGGAAAGCTTTTGGGGCCGATGGTTATGCATAGCTTAGCTACGCGGGGAGGAGAACGAGTTTTTATGGATGCGTGGGTATTGATTTTTATTGAATTATTTATGCTGATGCAGATTAAGCGCTGTTGTGAAAGCAACTTTCTTCGGGGTCTATCGTTTTCGAGAGTCGTGTTGTATTCTACTGTTGGAGTAAATAGTATTTCCCATTGAATAATTCAAATCCAATATTTTTCGTATCCGAGGAAAAAATATATATGGGTAACGTGTTTGTAGCCAAACACTTGTAATGGTATGACCAGCAGATTTACACTTGTCCACAATGCAAAAGTTTGCTTCGAAAAAATATTTCTTTTCTGACGAGAAATCCCTCGAAATCCGTTTTGATAGGTCAAGAGGATTTCTTAACATCGCAAAATTGATGTCAATAGGATTTCTAGGCCGAAAGGGAATATCCTTTTAGAGCCAACATTTCCGGTTTCTCGGATATTTTTGAAGGAAATTTCCCTTACGGTAAATCGCTTTTCATGTTCGAAGTAAAATTTATTAATTTATTAATGAGTCAAAGATTTTCGATTCAAGGAAGCATAAATAATATTTTTGCGAAAGCTCTTTTTTTATCCACCCTTTGCAAAGAGGTCATCGCTCTCTGAGGATCTGGCTTTTAAAGCAACCGTTATCTATATTCGTGAACATTCGCCCAAGGTAATCCATCAAATTCCGTTTTCCATTATTTACTTGTTTTTGAGTGCTATTGATACGCGACGCTAGGAATCTCTCCTTTCATACCCATAAGCCCGAGTTTACTTACAATGTCTTCAATCATTCTCAATTCTAAACCTATAGTTTAATTTCATGACTCGTACTCTACAAATGTTTACAGTTTCAGCATTACCGAAACCATTTTGCAAACAATCACACAAAAGCATTAAGCGAATCCAAGGCAAATAGTTTCGCAAACGATCTGTATACTGAGCCTTGATCCTCCCAATCCTCATCTCCTCTAATGCAGAGAGCCACGCATGAAACGTGCAAGCAGCTTGATGAGAGCCAGAATGACCAGTCGACGGAAGCTCGCCGCTTACCCAAAAGCATAGGGACTACTAGCGACGACGGACAATCAAGAACTGACGGAGCGGTTCGTCAGGATTGTAGCTACCGGCTAGCTAACTAACTAGCCTAGGCTCGACGATTACGATGGGGCTCTCTCAGCAGCCACCCTCGCTTTTCAGATTATGTTAACGAGCATTTCGGCCGAGCGAACAGACAGACCATCAGCGCGGCCGTCAAGTAATTAGCGGCCGCTTCGTTCAAAGCAGGCACGATCCTAGGGAGAGCGCAAAAGCTACGACCTCGGCGTAACAGTACCGTAATCCGGCTACATTCCTAGGCGCCGGCGTTCATAATTTATAGGAACAATATTCGGACCCAGTGCGACCGCAGCCCGCAACGCCGAGGCATAATCCTGCGCGCGTGCGAGCTCGGAGAAGCCGCGGAATTAGCAGTCGCGCGCGCAGTTCTACCGCTGGCTAATAAATACTGCTCGAAGCAAACCTGATACGCAACGCGGGGGCGCATACTGAGAATTGCTTTGTTTGGGGAGTTTTTATTGTAAAGTCGGGATAAAATATATGCGGTTTAAAGTTTTTTCGTTTGTTTTTGCGTTTCTTTTTCGTTTTGTGTAATTCAATTTCGATGAAAGTTGCGCGAGTTTTGTTACTGTTTCGCATGTTTAGATATGGGTGATGAAAATTTTATGTACTGGGGTTCGCAGTTTGTGCACTGCGAGGTAAATTAATTGTATCGCAGGGTTGATGGAAAGTTTTGAATACCTTTGAACGATTCCTACAAAGGCTTCTGTGAGCGCGAAATGCAACGCAGCGAGTACACTGATTTACAGGAACTCTATTAACAATTTTAATTAAAATAACATTATTCATGGTGTTTTGAAGTAAGTTGACCTCAAAATTTACCCTTTGTTATTCTGCGTAAATTTTTGCATCAAGTTGTAACAAATAATTTGGCGTACAGCTGCGATTCAGTAAAAAAAGTTTATTTTTATAATTCTTATAAATTATTTATAAAGCTTATTTACGTAAGGAAACGTAACGACGTTTTCAGTAGTAACGGTCTGGCTCTGGTTAGCCGTAGTATATATGTGCCCGTAAACTGCTTGATCGTTCTTCAGGCTCAGTAAACTTCCTTTATTAAATTATTTTTGTTTCATATTTTGCCTTGATAAATGAAATTTTATTCATCGAACTTTACATCTTTACTAAAAAAAGCACGTACGCTGTTGCACGTAAATATAGAACTTAAAGCCCAAGTAAAAAGTTTAATATAAGGGTGTCATAAATTGTGCAGAGCCCTATATCTATAAAAATGTTAGTATAAACCACGTCTTTTTATAACTAGCCCACTTATATAAGAGGTACTCTATCAAAAAATCTGAAAATACTACGATAAATAGAAATTCTAGCAACATCCCGAATAGTCTGTATTCCCCTACCACTAACTCATCCAGCACGAGAAAGCACAACGCTGCGGTGCAATAATGAAAGACACTCTCAGCGGGATGCTTAGCCCTTTCTCCGAGGCGACGTGTCAAAAAGATGCATTTGTAGTTTACACAGAGTCGGTAAGAATTAATTGCTATCGCCCAGCCAGCTACACCGCAAAAGATAGAGGGAGAGAGGAAGCTGCGAGTGAGTGAAGAGGCGAGACTATATGGCGCAGCACTTAGCAAAATGAGGCAAGGTGCCAGAGAAGGAGAGAGAGAGAGCAGACGCGGGTAATGCTACATTACCGGAGAGCGCGTGCATTACGCGCCCTCTCATCGAGTTGCTGCGCCGCTGTGGCTCTTGTTCCGTCTTTACTGCACCGCTACGACTCGCGCGAATATTTCGCGAGCTCGTAATGCGCAACGGCTTATCCATCATTCATTGTTGTTCCCGCGCACCGAGTTTTGAGCGTGCAGCTTTGGGCCGATGCCGCGATGGAATGTTATGCGTGTAAATGGGGGTTAGGCTACGGCTGGGTATATACGAGTAATTTGCAGCCAATGCCGGAGAGTCGAAAATGAAGATGAGCTGCGAGATCGGATGGATAAGCTATTCGTTTATTATTATCTAATTGACGGAAATCTTATTAAGATGTAGTATCGCGTGGATGAAGAATAAATTGAGCCGCGATAAGCTACTCACGACTGCTCGTAAATTATTTAACTTTGACGTAATGTAGTTAAAGTTTGCAAAAGTCGTAACTTAATTATCTGCGAATGCACCGATAATAATTATCGAATAATTATCTAATAAATATATACTACAACTTTTGTTTTATTTATAAATGGACGTATAAATAAGGTTCCGTCAGGTTTCAACTTATCAGACAAATGACTGTTATATAAGTTAACTTGGACTTCGATAGTTTGTACCCGTCCGTGCCATTAACCTTTTCACCCCTTTGTACCTCTCTGATTACTGCTATAGAAGACTCGTGCAGCTTTAAGTCGCTTGACGCGGAAGTGGCATCTAATGGCAGTATCATTCCCCTCTATTTTCAATCATCAAACAAAGTACCGTTCGTGAAGGAATGATTTACGGTTTGAAGTCAGCTGAAGTTTATTAGCTGACAATGTAGTCCAGGTATCTTTAACCCTTTTAAAACATCAAAATAACACATTCCCTTTCTTTTTTCAACTTTTTATTATCGCTTAAACATTTGATTTCCAACAAAAACACAAAGCTTTTTCCCTCAAATTTTGCCTATTAAATAAACGTCAAATGGTGGCGCCTGTTAAAATTTTTTACCACGCAGTTCCAAAAACTAGTTACCATCTAAAAAGTCCAGAATTTTCCACCAAAATTTCCTGCTTTGAAACACAGACTTTTTTCCTCTTCCACCCTCTCGCCGTCTTCTTTTTTCCGTGCCCGTCGACTCTTCAACCCAGCAGTGTATTTTTATACTTCTCCCGTTGTAGCTCGCGCCTATTGTGATACCTCTCGGCGAGAAAGAGACGTTTGACCGAGTAGAAGCGGCCGAGTCGACTATATCAGCCCGGAAACGCGACAGAGAGCGGTCCTTCTCCTCGGACTCGGGCGCGATAATGGCCAAGAAAGACATCCTCCTTCGAGAATCCGATAGCATCGCTCTCTCGTCCCTTTCTCGAGTTGCATTTGTTTATTGGCCCGAGACTCGAGATATCGCGGCTTG
Organism: Eupelmus urozonus; assembly: GCA_900480035.1. NCBI lineage: Eukaryota > Metazoa > Arthropoda > Insecta > Hymenoptera > Eupelmidae > Eupelmus > Eupelmus urozonus. The sequence goes on from UELX01000861.1 coordinate 19,451, forward strand.
CTCTCGCCGCCAGTGAGAAAAGCGCCCGAGTTATTATACGACGAGAGGTCGAGGATCCCGGCTCCTTTGTCACCTTTGAAATGGAACCTGTCTCTTTCAGGCTCTCCTGGATGTGTATATATACACGTTGCAACGTAGGCCCAAAGAGGAGGGAGGGAGAGGAACGGGAAATGAGAGAGAGAGGGAAAAGGCGATTCGAGCCGCGAACCTCTCGACCCTTATTCGACTCTCTCGGAGCGTGTGCGGCGGTAGGCACGCTTCGGAGTTATATAACTAATGATTTTTTCCGTCTTTTATTGTTCGAGCGCACCGTAAGAGGAGTAAGTTATGGAGCCGGCTAGGAGAATTTAGACGAAAGCCGGTTTTGCGATCTTTGGCTAATTGTAGTGCTTGTTAGGCTTCTGTTTTTCTGGGTCAAGTTGTATTATATACTATAATTACGATTAATAGCTGTTTAAATTATGCATGAATATTAAAGTATAGGTTGCAATTAAAGCAACTTTTTACAGATGATCCGCTAACAAGAGGGAATAAAACATTCTGCGAAGAAAAGCGCTTAGACAACAAAGAAAGCAGTATAATCGATTTACGACTACAAGTTGGGCTCCTTTCTTTGCTCTCTCGCTCGCTCGTGCCGAGAATCCTCCTGATTCAAGTACAAGTTAGACACAATATTAGCCCTTTTCCAGTTGCTCTCGTCAGCATTATAAGCCTTAGCACAAAGGGCGCTCACATAGAGAGCTCGAATTTCCGCCGGGGAGTCAGCTAAACTTTCGAGGCTCGCCATATATCTGTATTTATTGTAGTTGGCGGAGGCGTCGGAAATAGTCGAACTTTGGAGGCCCGCGCGCGACGATAAATTCGGCCTCTAATGTGATGAAATACCACGAACCCACGTACTTTCCTCTCCTACCCCCCATCCTTTTACTTCCTTGAAGTAATACAAGTCGATGCATTTTTCTCATGCTTTTTTTTTCGTTTTTTTGTTGCAGCTGTACATAGACAGAGAGAGGAGAGGCCGGCGCGAGGATCGAAGGATGTCGACGGAGGTGAGGGTCGCCGGCAGGCCTACCATGCCCACGATCACGCAATCCAAGAGGCCTATATTAATTTATCCTACCGGTGAGCGAGAGAAAGAGAAGCGGCTGTGTTGTGTCTTGCGCGCGTAACGAATGGCGGCGCGATGAAGATATCGGACTTATCGGACCGATTATTTATGGCTCCTTGTTCGAAAATCGTGGGTGGAGAGGCTCCGTAAGCCAGGCATTTTTTTTTCTTGTGATGTAATGGATGCGATATGATTTTGAGCTTGACTAAAGTTCTTTGGACGCCGTAGATATACAGGCACCGTTATTCGATTATAACTTATTGGACGTTAATGAGAACGAATGTTAAAAGTCGGAGTTGGCGAAAATTCTTTAATACGAAGATTCATGCTAAATTAATAAATTAAATAATTTTAAATCAAAACGGTTTGTACAGTCTCTTATCTTAGAACTAATTTTCTTTTTTTTTTTTGCTTTGATACGTATTAAAAAAAGAAAATATTTTTTCTTTCTCAATAATTCAAATTTCATCATTTTTTCTTATTTTTGTCCATATTAAATAGTATGTAAATAATGAATTTCGATACCCTTTTCTCTGAGAGCCGTAAACATCAAACTTTCATATCCTAAAGTAACGAAGATCATGACACTAGGCAATTCTCAGAAAGCAACACCGAAGCTCTGACCCTCGGCGCGCTCTCGGATCAAGTTTATTCCGAGGTAAGCCGCGCGCAGTAGTACAACGCGAGAGAGCCTCATGCATTAATCCTTGCAGTATCACGAGTCCCCCATCTTAACGCTCACTTCTCAGGTGAGGCTTATAAAAAAACAATCCCCTTAAAAGGAAAAGCTCGTCCGGCCGATGCCGGCCCTGGCAAATTGGAAAATAGTCGCGCTCGTAAAGCACAGTGCTATAGGCGTGCAGTCAAGGTCGCAGGCGCACCTTCGCACATCGGCTGACGAAAAGTCCATATACGAGCGGCGCGCGCTCGTTAGGGGCACGCGATATTTTCCTCTCTCCTAAAGGTCAATAGGCTAGGCTGCGCGCGCGTTATTTAGGAGCGCCTTGACCCGCTATCGGCGCGCGCAAACCGCGCGCACGCGGCCGCTAATTACCATTGCAGATGATGCATGCGCCGGCGCGCTCTCGTGAATAATTAAAATTTTCTTCTCGATGCGAGGATCGGGCCGCCCTCGGATGCGGGGATAATGGGCGCAAGCTGCCTTGAGATCGACTTTTGAGCCAGACAGCTTGGACGCGCTAAATGATCGATAAGTGCACTTGATAATTTCGAGGGTAAGCAGCGAAGGAAACTCTGATCTTGACATTGCGAGCGGTGTAAGCTGCTGTATGCACGGCATTTGCATCCAAGGGCCCTGGTGAATTCTAATTTCAGCGTGGAGGGTTTTTCCTTCTTGAGCGATGATCGTGCTGGAAGCGATGCCGCGTTTTTACTTCATTTTCATTTTCAATTTTCCGGAGGTACTGTAATTTAAGTTAAGAATTTAGTCAAAATTAGTACGAGAGACGACTTAAATTTTTTAAAAAATAAAAATACATTTGAAAATACTACAATACTTACTCAAATGCATAACTTGTATGGTAAAATTATTATTATTAATTAATTTAATACAAAGTACATTTGTGAGATGGTTATCTAATTATGTTAATTTTAAAAATAGATTTAATAAGTAGAAATTATTTTAATAATAAGCTATTTATTTTAACTTCTTCTTGCACGCACCTATTTCGGCGCTAAATTTGATTTATTTACATGCTCGTAATAATCTTATGTAGAAAATATGAAACAAATCATTTTTCTAAAGTAATTCTTCTAAATTATACCAGAAAAACAAACTTGTTTAAAATTTTAAAATTCATGATACCATTTGTATCTTTAATTAACTGATTAATTAATTTGTTGTTATGTCAATTAATTATTTTTCATATTTTGTTACTATTAATTTATTCTCTAAGCAATCGTGTATTATTACACATATAACAGAATATGCACTTAACGAGATTCTGTATTCATTCTAACAGATCTAGGTAATTTCTAAAACAGAAGTTTATACCGGCAATTTATCAGTAGGGGAACGATTTGCGAATGAATGAATATTGAAAGAAGAGATTCGGTCCGATAAATGGTGTATGATTATTAGAGTGCATCGAAATTTCCATTTTACCTCTCAGCGTTTTATTGTTGATTTTTAAATATTTTTTCAGAGAATTTAAGTACCTTTTTCACCTATATCCGCGTGTAGAACCAGTGAAATTTATTCAAAGTTTTTTCATCGTCGTTAAATTTTTAATTTTTTAAATCAAAAGTAATAATTTTTGGATAAATTAGAATTTTTTAACATTTTTATCAGAGAAATTGATAAATATACTTTTATCCGCTATTTAATCAAGAATAGAAATATGTTAAATAAACATTTTCCTCTTCCAGATCATACTTAATTAATTATTACCATATAATTCTTTTAATTCAACTTTTTTAACACTTTGATTATATAAAAAAACTAAGTATACACACAATATTATACTTTATTTTTAAGTGAATTTTCGCTTTAAATAAAACATACATATACATTATTTGAAAATTCCCACAAGAGAATCTTCAATTGCTAGCGCTGAACTCGCTTTTCTAATATACACATTCTTAAACAAGAGAGTCGAGGGCTGAGGCCAATCGTAAAAGCAATAATGCCGAGTGCCTAAGGCAATTTTCGGCGGCGAAAAAAGCGCGCCGTCATGCAAAGTTCGTGCGCAAATACATCTGTGGCGTCGGCAGGAATTCCGAAATCATCTCTCCCGGTAAGAAGATCTCTCTCGCTAGCTTCCTCCCTCGTCCCGAAGAATCCAACGGCGCGTTTCGAGGAATCCTCGGGATGGCACATTTCCCGCGGCGGCCGGCGCCCTGCGCGCACCACACCAGCCGACCACAAATGGCATTCGTGGATCGCGGAAGGATTTGCCTCCTCCTCCTTCTTTACTTTTCTTCCTCCCGTCCGCCCGCGCCTCTCCTGCTTTCTCGGAAAAAGTCACTCTAATCTCGGATCCCCGTTTGCTTACCGGCTGCAAAACAATATTTCCTGCATATTTCCTATATTTCTGCGTACATGTATATACAGCTGATTGTCAGTCGTCTCGTTGCGACGGTTGTTTCTGCGGAGCTACTATACCGGAGGGAGTCAATTACAATGATTTGAGGATAGATATGTATTGCATTGTTTTTATACTTTGCTTCTTAGTATTTGCTTAGTGAATATTTATGCTTCAAGGTAAAGTTGTTTGGGATACTTAAATTTGTTTAACTTGTGATTACACTATTTAACATCGCTGATTACATCATTGACATTGATGTGTATATACACGGGTAGTTGCGATTTTGCTTATACTATGTAATAACCATTTATAATAATTCTAAAAAAATGGTTAAATAATGAAGAAAAAACAACGTTTCTTATACTTTTTGGGTTTAGTAAAAAATCGTTTACACAGCAATTTACGCGTGAAGAATTTACTATTATCATAATTTGAAAATCATGCAACCGACACATTCCCAATATTTCCATAATTAAAAATAATTTAACTTCATGTTTCGCTCATAAAACACGCCGTCACGCTCGCGAAGAATCAATTCCCAATATTTCCCTCAGCTCTCCCAATCCATCATCCATCTCGGCCTAATTTATTTTAAACAAAGCGCCACGCAGCAGCGCCGGGGGGACGGCGAAAAATGTTTTTCATCCCGCGCAAATTCTGAAATCCAGTCACGCCACGCGCAGGTAATACCTCAGCCGGCGGCCGGGCTTCGTTTCGCAGCGCCGAGTTATCGACAGCCGCTTTTTTATCTAGCTGCCGCGCGGCCCAGTCTCTCCTCGAAAAACTCAATACACGCGCTGGAGAGTTGATAAGAGGCTCGATCAATTAGAGAAGTAGCGAAAGGAGAACGCGCCAGCCTCGCTGATTCGATTGGTTGGGCAAATAGCTCGTGCTCGTCTGCCGCTCGATCGAAGCGGCCACGTCGCTGCTGCTGCTGCTACCTCAAGGATAATTAGTCGACCTTTTGCGTCGGGCGAAGCTCATTTTGCCGTTTCGGAGTGTTTCTGAACAGTTCTGGCCGAGGCGAGTATGTTCTCCAATTGGGAGACTTTGCCGGCTGTTTGTTCTGTCTATAATTTGCTTTCGGAACCTTTCTGTTAATTTCGGGATACCGTTTGAGCTGCGAGGAGAATTTTTCTGTTTACATCTTGAAAAAACAATAAAAATAGAATCGCGTGTGTTTTTCTTTATTATTTTCGCAAACAAAATTATCTCAAAATGAGTAAAAGTCATAAAATAAAAATTGAGCTATTACCATCTTGGACAAGTTTCTCCTTGAGAGATTCAAATAAAAGTTAACTTGGTCGCTAATCTTAATCGAAAATCCAAATATGCTTGAAATTTGAAAATAAATGTTTTCAGAAAAAAAGGCAGTAAAAAATAAACGCTTCGCTCGCAAACGCTCGAGTCTACATTATCTCCTCTCTCCCACTCTCGCAGACATACCACGCGCGGCTGTTTTTACAACGAGATTCCTCCGCAAAATAAGGCGATTCTCGTTGAAGCTTCCACAATGGGTAGGGCTCCCAGCGTAAATAATCGAGCTTGCCGCGCGAAAATTTAAGCCGCTTCAAAGGCAAAAATATATAGCGAGAGCGAGCCGCGGAGACGCGACGCTTTATTGAAAATATTCAAATGTAGGCGCAGGCCTATTGTTGGTGATCAGAGCGCGCGGGCAAATACGGGCAGCGCAAATAATTCCATAAATTTGAGGCAAAAAAAGGGGGCTCGGGCCGGAAATTTATATCGCCGAAATAGGGCTTCCGCCTTGTGCTCGCACGTGGTGATGAGCTTTCTGTGTGTAGCCGCGCGCGAACCGAGAGAACCTGCTGAGCTTGGCGAAACTGCGCGCGCGGGAGAAGTATGGGGGGGAGAAACGATCGGCGTTCTGTGAAATTGGCTATTGTAAAATTTTTCGATGCGCCTCGTATGGGTAGGTTCGGGATAAAGAAGTTATCTTACTTACAGGCGCGCTCGCTGGAGGGCTGTCATTTTGTCGAAGATAGAGCTGTTGGAAAAAAATTCGGAATATTTGGGAGAATAACTTCAATAAATTTCGCGTTATTTTTTAAGAATAATTTTTCAAGTTATTTATGGAATTTTATCGGTATTTCAATATTCAAATTTGAAAATTTTATCCGGAGCTATGAATTCGAATGTGAATGATCGTACATGTTGTACAAGTAAGTGGATTTTATGAAATATTTTCAGGTATCCTAAAAATACCGGGAAATTGTCAATTTATTTTATATTAGAAATAAAACAGTGAAGCACGCTGAATAAGCTATATAAATTTTGCAATGTATTATAAGGATAAATATTATAGGCACCTATGTTTCATTAATATCGTGTTTTACATTATAAAATTATAAAGAAAGAAGTTAAATGTCCTTTTGAAGGTAAATAAAAAAATAAATAAATATGGATGAGTGTCCAACTACATATGTGTATGTGTAAATGTGGTTTCCCGACATAAAACTGAGCTAATTTATTATGGCACTAAATACGAATATAATCATGGCCATAACTTTGAGATATACTCTTTTTTCTTACTGCAAACTAGCAAAATAAGCACTGAGAAAAATGTCCTAGGGTAAGTTATTATATTTCAAGAAAAAAATTACTATAATTTATATCAAAGGCATGGCATACTCAATTTGTGCCAAATTTTAAGACTCTTATATCAAATAAGGGTCATTATTATAAACTTACAAAATTTTGAAAATATTTTAATAAAATTTATTTTAACATGTAGCAATAATTAATATGTTAGATAATTAAAATAATATTTTATAAATTTTGATAAAAATTTTTACCTTTTATATATAATTTTACTAGGGCATTTTTTCAGTTTACAAATGGTTAGAAAAGGTTCAAAATTATATTGGAAGTGAATAATAATAATATATTTAAGAGTAACAACTTTAAAAAAAATTTAGTATTCTGTCAAAAGATATTTTCTTTTAATGGCTATTTTATTTAATTCTGTTATATCTATTATGTCGATAATTAATAGTTTATTATGCAGTACGAAAAAAACAGCAGGTGGCTTTGCTGCCCGAACGAAGGGATTATCATCCGAGGAAATGATCGACTTTATTCTCGAGTTCATACTATATTATTCCATAATACATACATTTCATACATTACAATTACAGTTACATTATTGTCGCCTTAAGTGCAGCCACTTGTTTAGTTTTTTAGATTTAACAAATAGATTTTAAAGATTTAACAAATATTATTTTCTTTTTTAGGAGGGAAATAAAGTGGATTTATTTCCCTTTTATTAGGGAAATAATAGTATGTTACGTATCTAAGGAGGAAAAGTAAAGAATTTCCCAGATTAATTAATTAATTAATTGTATGTAATTGATCGATAATCTCGCGATCTGAAGCTTACATTGTTCACACACTACATTCAGTGTATAGAGCAATATATATCTAGTATGTTTTACTGCATACCGTTATTGAATTATTAATGAACCTTTATTGTATGCAATGTTATTATTAATTATCTGAATTATCTAAAATGTATTGACCATTCAATCAAATACCGCCATCTTAACAAGTTTTAACTAAAACAAATATTACAAAAGTTCTCTAATCATTTTAATAATGCAAACAATAATAACCCTGCCTCACCTAAAACTCCAAGAAGAATTAAAATATTCGCCTCATCCCAAGCAACCTTAACAATTTCAGGCTTCTATTTCGAAAAAATTTCCGGGGCTAAGGACTCGAGCTCGCCTGCGTAAGTAAGTGCAGAAAACTCAGGCCGCAACAACGGAGCGACGTCGCGACGTGTGTGGGCGGCGCATACGCGCGACTCCCCGGAGAAAAAGACTTCTGACGTGCAAGCTCGCGCTGAAAAGCTTCCGGCGCGTAAGCGTATTCGTGAGCCCGGCAGCTTGAATAATTGCGTCGCCGAACGAGCTGCACGTTGCCTATGTGTATGCAGAGACGATTCGTTATCCTAGTTTTATTAACGACCGACAACGACGGACTTTTGTGTATGCATATCGAGAGCTTCGGGATATTACGTTAAGAGTGATTACGTCGGAAGCGGAGCTTTTATAGTTTTCTTTTTTTCCAGCGAGAGGAGAATGTATAATATTCTATTAAACGGTGAGGGGAGATCCTTCCAACAGGTTCTTTCCCTTTTTACTACAAAGGCGCAATAATCTTTAGAAATTTTACATAAGAATATCTCGTTCTCATGTAAATTTATGATAATGTCAGCGGCAGGGCCTACTTTAGGAGAGGCCGGGGCTGGGAATATCTATTTCAGCTAGACATTATGTTCCCATCTGGTACTAAAGCGAACGGCTTTTCTAATCAAATGAAGCGCATAAAACAGGATCCCGCAGACTTCGATTTTACCATTAAAATTTTCATTTCGCTGACTTTTTTTTCATAAAACACAATCCAATAAAATCACGCTCATTACTCGCCCCCGAAATTTCAGCTGCAACAGCAAAACATCACTAAATACATTAACCGCGTCTCTTCATATATACAGACTCTCTGTATAGCTGCTTAAAATTGGCAAAATTATCGAAACAATCAAAGCGCGTGGGAGGGCGCAACATTTAATTACAGCCGGCCGCGTCAGCTCGCTCTCTCGTTTCATTACCGAATTTCGAATCGATCGCTATTATCAGGCGGCCGCCTTGCGCAAATACGCATAACCATCGCTCGCGCGGCTACGTCAGGACGCGCGCATGCACTTTACCTATAACTACGTCATACAGGCACGCATCAGCCAGATGAGCGTCTCATCTGCATAATCTCATCCTTCGCATTGTAGTCCCCGCTCACCCTACCTACCTATTCACGCGGCCATCCCCCGCGTGTGTTATATAATAAAACGGCGCGTAGCCGCAGGAGCGTTGTAATATTGTATACATGTTTGCACTGAAAAAAATATTTCGTTAAATTTTCTCGTTAAACTGAGTTAAAATTCCTTTGATACGTGAAGAGGGAAAAGTCCGTGAAAAATCGGAGAAACTCCTTTTTCTTATGCTATCTGAAGAAATTTAGCTTTGTTAAAAAGGAGATTCTCTGATTTCTAAGGGATAAATGTACATTTTTCGTAAAATTTCTGTAGATTATAGGAAACGTAACGAAATATTTTTTTCAGTGCGTACGTTTTTGGATAAATAAAGAATACAGGCAGGATTTTTTGTATGTTACAGTCTCACCAGAGAGTATAATCGTACCGATAGTCTCGTGCATCCTCGGCTTCCCGCTGCTAGCCCTGATGCTCATCTGCTGTCTGCGGAGGCGGGCGAAGCTGGCTCGGGCCCGAGCCAGGCGCAGGAACTGCGACGTGGAGCACGGGGCGCTTAGCCTCGTCAGGTTCAGCCCTGTACATCGCCTAGGTGAGCTCTCTCTCTCTCTCGCCGCGGCTGGATTACGCCTGGCCTATACGTCTGTTTGCGCTGGGGCGCGCGCGCTTCTCTTGTCTTTGCGGAGGGGCGCGCGCGCGCGGAGCTGCGGGCTCATTCTCCGGAGACGCATCAAGCTGTTCTGTGTGCCGTTGTTAGATGCGCTCAGGGCTTATGTAATGCCTCTGCTTTGCCATTGTTGCGGAATAATTGGGCCGATGAGCCGATGCTGGAATATTAGATTTCTAGATCAAGGGGATTTTACGAAAGATGCTTTTGAAGGCTGATGGATTACGAATTTTTGAAAATTTTGTTGCGTTGTTTTTGCAGAGGAGCTTTGATTCTTTGAAAAGTTGAATTAATCATTTTTACATGCAATGATTATATATTTTTTAAATTCTGTTAGAGGTACTAAGGTACGATAGTTTTAAATTTAAATTTAATAAAGACTATGTTAAAATACTCGCTAAGGTTTGTTGGTCGATATGAATAACACAAAAATAACGAGGTCATAAAGAAAGAATGTAGAAATGATTATTTTCATAAAGGGAGTAAGTTTGTTTTTAAAATGCAAGCAATCACATTTCAAAACGCACAATTTTCGAAGAATGATATTTCTTTTACCATAATTCAATTGTTTACATTTTATTATTCATTATTTTTGAAAAAGTTCATTGAAGTAAACAACAAAAGATTCAATTCCAGTTTTCTGTTTTAAATACAATAATAATAAAAGTATAACTAAAATTATAATTTTTTAATGAAAATAAATTTGTATGTATTTCTATCATCATTGAATACTAATAACTTTGCAAGAAATCAATCTCATTTCTATTATAATATACTTACTTTAAGAATTCTCGTTTGTAAGTAATTCAAAAGCTACGGCGAAATAAGCAAACACAATTATTAAAAAAAAAAAAAATGTTTTGGTGAAAAAGATTGCATTCATAGAACAAAGCCCAACTGCTTAATCTTAAAATTCCTGAAAAAACATCTTCCAAAGTTCCAGCGAAATTCGTGACCCCAAGGTTCACTATTCTCATTCTTAGTAAAGTCTCTAAACAAACATTTCTCCGCTTTGTTTTATTCTAATGATCTCCGTTAAAATTAAACATTACCGCTGCAGCTTATAACAGTTCAACGTTCTTACTTTATTCTCACAGAAAACTTATTTTATTTTTCCAAGCGCTCACTCTCAACTTTTGACACGATTACATTTTCCAAAACCGTCTCCCCAACTCACACTCGGCCTGCAAAGCTCCGAATTAAGGGGCGGCTCTTTCATAAATTTTTAGGTCTGGCCGACTGGCCCCGCGGGCACTTAATCTCATCCAAAATTCAGCCTAGGTATACACACGCGACGAGCGAGCCGCTTAAAATTCCCCGGATTTTCAGCATCGCGCGCTCGCCCTCGCCTGTACTCCTATCTTCGAGGCCATCCCGCACTTATTTCCTCGCGTGCGCGAGCGCCAGGGATATTGTAAGAGCGGCCTTTATCCGCACGCGCGAGATTTTTCCCCCCTTAGCTTTTTTTTCTCTCTTTTTATATAAAAGACCGCGCGCTCGTTACACGCTGCGCTTTTCATTACCATCAGGCGCTTACTTTGACGTAAAATCACGCATAGCCGAGCGCGCGCGTCTCTTTTTTTTCCGTATTTTTAGATTTCGCTGTTTTTTTGTAGTTGTGCTCACGCACTTTCGGGATTCGCGCGCTCTATTCTTTTCTTCTTGGCGCGCGGCGTTTTTGTTTTTCATTATCGTGCTTTTGACTTTGAAAAAGGGTTCAGCTGCGGTTCTGTGTACAGAAGCGCCACTGGAATGTACTCGCTGCTTTACTTTTTTGCACAAAGCGCTCTTGTTTGCTTTGGACTGACTTTTTATTATTGCGCGGGCGATGAGTTTACATTGTGACAAAACATTTTGTCGAGTTTAACTATTGTAAAACAATGTTGCTTTCATAGTCTCTGCTTTTTCTTTTAACAAGCAATTTTTACAATTTTATTTTTTTTTTTCAACTCTTTTTTTTTACAGTATGAACGATGGAGTAATAATTAAGAAATTTTTGATTTTTAACTTTGGATAAAGTATGGATTCGTAATTGTTGCAGCTGGTATCGAAAAGCCCCCAAAAGCCATACCACTGAGAGGCGATCGGGGCTCTAGGGCTTTCGCCGCTTTGGAATTGGATACCGTATTGGAGGAGCGCTCTGATCCCGAGATGAGCACAGCGGTTGAACTCAGTAGCCCTGATTAACATTTAGCCCCGGCGATCTCTAGGTATGATTCGCTTCATTTTCATAAACTGATTTATGCTAAAAACAAACTCTATATGAATTTAAAACAGTAAATATCTTGCTGTGAAGTAATGCATAATTACTATTCTAGACGATGACATGATAAAAATGCTGATTATAAAAATAACTGTTATTTTAGTCGCTTGGTAAAAAATAAAAATATCACTTTTCTACATTTCAAGAAAATATTGTAAAAATAGAGAAAATAAAAAGATAAGCAAAATCAAAATGTAATAATTTGAATGCGATTTTCAGATCGCCGCGGCCATCCCGATCGAACGCGGTGCCAGTTCCTGTGGACCACAGTCCCCTGTGGACGGCGCTGACAAACGCGAGCAGCAGCCAGGCCCTGAACGACCCGGAGCTCGACAACGAGAACACCTAGCAGGAAGCCGAGGGCGCCCCGGCCAGCAATAGCTTCATAGGCGCCCTCGTGCTCGATCTGCCTATAATCTACTGACGCGAGTTCCAGTCTGGGCATCAGCAGAAATCCGTCTCGTCCGACCCAGACTCGTCCGATACCACAGCACCGGCGGCGACTTCGTAGAAGCGCCGCTCTGATTAGAAGAGGCCAAGCACTTTGACGTTATTCAGTTTACTTTGCGCTTTCCGGTGACTCTAGTTTCCTCCTGCGCTCCCCTTTCCTATCGCTCTTTCTCCGTTGATGAGGAATGAGGACTGTTTTGCGATGGGCTCGAGCCTATTGATGTTATGCTCGATGATGTTGAGAATTTTGTAAAGAGGCATGATGATATATGCTGTAAATACTTTTGTACATTTTTAAATAAACGTGTATTTTAATTCGGGAATGTAATGCTTGTTTGAATAAATCTAGGGGTGTAATGTTTGAAATAATGTTGGATCCACATTTACATTCAATTGAAAGGAAAATAAAATGTAACGAATAACTTGTGTATTAATTCGAATAATTAATGTGAATTTTACTTAATTAAATCAACTAATTCGTGTGTAATGTCAGTATTAACATTTACTGATGACTGCGTATTTATTAAATTTTCAATAATTCTTGTTGCATTATAAAGTTATATGGAAAATTTATTACACGCAGATAATCGACACTTTTGAGTATTAAATTCACATTGAACGCATTTAAATATTTACATTATACATGTAAGATTAAAATTATTATTTTATTTTGTAATTAAAGTTTAAAAGCTATTTGTTTAACAAGCTGCGATTAGTTAGAATTAGTAAAATATTTTGAGTCAAAGAAAGTGCGAGATAACTGTTTTCATTCAAACAAAGGTAACAATGACATCTTCGATAAAATCGGCCGCACACTTTACCTTACTTACTCATGCGCAACGAGAATAGTTGTTTTATCATCTATGAAAAGAAGCAACTCGGCCTATATAAATATGTATGTATAAACTTCGCTTGGACGTATTGATAAAAAAAATTGCACCAGTGCAAATATATCTCAATGATCGAACTCTTAACAGAGGATAGGAAAAATAAAAAGACTATTAACAAAACTAGTTTTACAAAACGGTAATGTATATTTTGTAAAATGGAGCTTCTTATTTTTAACAATTTTTCCCCAAATTTTTCTACAAAATGTCTTATTGTTTCTCATGTGTGTATGACTGTGTATGGCTATACGCGTTTAAAAAAGAAAGTAAGCGCTGCGACCTAAAGCTACAAGTCGACTATCAGAATTTTATATGCGAATCGCAAAATTTCACTATGATGACAATTATTTCTTTTTTTTTAAATCTAGTGCAGACAACAAAGAAAACAAAATAGAAAAATTTTTACAGTACACTATATAAAAGAAAAAACGCGTACAATTTAGTATATGTATATAACCAGCTATGTGCCACTGCTTAGATTAAATAATCAATGTATATAAATTAAGTTTGAGGAAAACTTTAATAACTTATAAATGTAAAACAGAGATTATTACAGCTTCAATGTCAAAGATATTGACTTTTGTATATTTTCTTCCAAGTTAAATATGTAGCATATGGTTTATAAAATGTAGGAAATTCAATTATGTGTGCTATAACAGTGTAAATATGAAATATACACTTAACAAATGTTATCGTTACATATCTATACATATATTCTTTGAAAGTTATGTAATTTGCACACAATTTAAGTTATATACAAAAATATACATGTCGACTTTTGATTTTATATGTGAAAATTTATTTAATACAAAAAATATTTGTATTTTCTGATAGACCAGAAAGTTTAATAAAAAAAGTTAACAAGTATTCTAGAATCTTCTTAACGAAGATACTTTTGTTTAAAACAATAATCTTTGATTCCTAAATTAAAACCTATAGTTAATTTAAAAACCTGGAATTATGCGACCTTTCTTAGATGCTTTTTTCAGTTTATTCGTTTTCACATCTTTCTTTCTCTTCATTATATTTTCTTGTCTCTTTTGTTGCCTTTCTTGCACTGCCTTTTGCACTCCATGCTTTCTAGATTCCCATTTTTTATGACTATGTTTCTTTTTCTGTTCTTCTCGTTTTATTGTCCTTTTAAGAAGTTCAGGATCATCTTTTACCTACAATTAATTTTAAAAAATTAGATCTTTAAATAACTTTTTAAATTTTATAAATACAATTATTTAATAAGTTATTTGATACTTTAAGTAGAATAAATAAAAATAATGAATTTACAAGGAAATTTCATTAAAATTATATATTGCTTTATAAATACCCATATTGCAAATCATTCTAAACTTATAATTTAAACATTAAAGCCAACTGAATGGATTAGGTAGTAATCAAAACAGAATATTAAACAGGAACCCAAAATTTATATCTTAACATTAATTACGTCAGTTAGAATAAATTTTTTTTTACAGTTTAAATGTTTTACTAGAAGCTGACAATGTTTGATTTTCAGAAAAGTTTCACTAACTTTGTTAAACAAAATTATTGATGTAAAAATGTCGGTAAGCTTGGATTTTGATATTTACATTTATCTGTCTATATTGTTTTTAACAAAGTCAGTCCAGCTTTTCTGAAAATCAATATGTTAGCTTCTAGTAAAACATTCAATTTTTAGAAAATAATTTTTTCCAGCTAATCTAATTAATATTTACAACATAACTTTTAGGTTCCAGTTTAATATTTCATAGAGATATCTACTTGACCCTTTTATATCTCCCATACATACTTTGAATATGAACATTTACTTTATTATTCTGTGGAATAATACATATTTAATAGAAGCACACATAAAGCCTTTTTTTTTTTTAATTATTAAACATTGTATAAATATAGCTAATAAATGCAATGTATATCAAGTCTAGTTATACAGTAACAGAAATAAAAACGTAAAATAATATTCAATAATACTTACTTTTTCACCAGTAGCTTTTGCTAAAGCAGATTTCCATGCGTCTTTTTCTTTTATTTCTTGTGCTTTATCTTTTTCTCCAGCTTCTTCAAGTTCTTTTACTTTCTTTCTTTTTTCCTCTAATTGATGTAAAAGTTTTTTAGGGTCTTTTTCTGTCTTTAGTGGTCTTTTTTTAGCACCAATTTCCGAAAAATCAAATTTGCTAAATACCATATTTCCTTTAGAATTAAATATTGGTTTCTGTTTAGGAACCTTAGGAGCATCATTTTCTTCTTTGATTTTTGGAGTCTCAGCAGCCATTCTTTCAGTTTTAACAAGTTTTTTTTGCATTAGCCTTTCTTCTCTCTTATTTTTTTTCTGTATTCTGTTTTTCAAACCCTTTCTAACTAGTTTGTCCTTGTAATTTAACTTTTTACCCTTAAGTTCATTAAATTTTGCATGTAATTCCTCAAAAGTTTGTGCTCGTTTTGGTTTTTCTTCAGAAAGAGAGGTTTTTCCTAAATAAAAAAGGTTTTTTATAAATTGTGCATATTTACCAAAAAGAAATTATAAATAATAAAACGTACCTTTTTTCCGATTAAAATATTCTTTTTCAAATTCTTCATTTCCATTTTGGGCAACTGTAAATATAAGTTTAATAAAATTTGACTTGATATTTATAAATTTTGAGGTTAAAATAAAAAAAAGTTTTATTTACCGAGTTCATTGGCAGGTAATGGCATTTTTGAAAAAATATCTGAGATGAACTTCTCTTCTTCAAGAAGCATTTTTTTAATTAACGTTGCATTAAAAGGTTTAGCCATTTCTAATTTCATATTTTTCACTCAACTCACGTGTAAGGTGCAAGGGATACAAGCTGTAAATATAACCTAAAATATCTGTCACCTTACCTTATGAATGTATGCTAGCATTGCTTGCTAGCGCCGCGGTCGTATAAATATTGTACGACTTACTCAGTAGATAGCGTATCAATGTTTAAAAGTTCAAAATTCCCAAAAGTTTTAAGATTTTTATATTTATTTTTTATGAGTACAGGTAAAAATAATACAACATTATTGTTGATAAAAATTAAAATAAAAATTTAATTTTTTATTTCGTCAGTACAAAGTAAAAAAACAGTTTTTTTAAAGATCTATAATTTGTAAGTAGTATCACAAATAATTAATATAATATAATGGTTACAAATATTTTTTATAATTGAAAAATTATAAAACTAAAAAATGCTTTAGTCAAAAATCTTAAAAATCTAATTATAGATATCTTGTTTAATCTTCATTTATACCTTCTTCCATTACTCTACAAGGCCTTAATACTACTAATTTTTTTCCTGCTAAATTGTATTTATCAAACTGTGTTTCCACTCCTATAGAATCTTGAACTGATTTAAAATAGACGTGACAATACCGAACTTCAGATTTCGGTAATACTTTCATATAACTAATAGCTAGAGGTTCAAATTCGTCAAATAAGTGTAAAATGTATGCACTTCCGTAATCGGTATGTATATTGGCCACCAAGACTTCTTCTGCATTAAAAATCATTTTTTTTGGCTGTTTGTGCGATATTATTTTACTTTTTGTAACAAGATCAGGAATCTCATCTTCACATATACTACTTGAAGATTTAATTGAATTAGCACTTGACACTTGAGCTGAAGTAAAAGTATTTGCATTAATCCCACGTAGTTTTAAAAGCATGTGTACTTTTTCTGTATGATTAATTGAATTTGATGGACTTGTAACTTCTATACTTTTTGTTGGTGACATTTGATGTTTTTTTAGCATATTTTGATCAACTAAATTATCTTTGCTGCCTGAAGCATTGCTGCTACAAGATGAAAACTTATCTTGATTAAATGTTTGAAAATCTAAATTTTTTTCTTTGTAAAATGATACTGTATCAAAATTACTAGTATTACTAGTTATATTACAAGCTGGTTGTTGTGTTTGCGAAGAAGTCTCATTATTACATGCAAAACTTTTGCTAGGTAGTGGCTTTCTTTGGTAAAAGTTTCTTCTAAGATTATCATTATTATTATCAATTGATGGAGATTTTGCTACAATATTGTTATTTTGTCCATCTTTTGAAACATTACTAGAATTTTGACCTTTTTTACTTTTAGGTCTATATGGTATAAGTTTGATGAGTGGATGATTTTTTAAACTATCAACAGCCTTCTCAGCATCTTCTTGCGTTGCATAATTAACAAAGCGAAATCCTTTTTCATCTCCTGCGGTTTGAATATTCACAACTGTTCCAAATTCTGAAAAAATGTCTTTTATTTCATCTTTTGTGAGTGCATGCTTATTAGGAAATACTAGCCAGTAACGTCCTGCATCATCCTTGGACCACAATGGCCCGTTATCCATTATGTAAAAGATATTTTGCAGTTCTTCAGCAACTAATGGTTCTAGGTTATGATTGATACAAAAACAATGAAAATTATTTTTAAATTATAAAAATTTTATGCAAGTGACAAAATATATTCTTTACTTACTTATAAACTATGAAAAAATTTAGTTTGGATTCAGTTGCTTAATCTTGGATACTTTATCGTTTGTGATAACAAATATAAGCTACATGAAACGAGATGTTTGGATTTCAAATCTCGCAAGTATATACAATTGCGGCTTTTCCAAGAAAATATACGCATCTGGTGGTACGTCGGTAATTTATCGGTCGATTTTGTTTTCTTTTTTATCATACTGCAGAAAATGTACATGTAGGTAATATTTTTTTAAATAGTAAATAATCCTTATTTATAAATAAAATAAAAAATGAAATTTACGAAAGTAAATAGACTTTTAAAATTATTGAAAATTTTACATTTATTCAAAATATTTTTAAGTATAAATGATTTTATATGTATATACAAGTTTCTAATTAATTTTTTTTTGTAATATTAAATTTATTTACAATATATGTAAATAACTTATAAGTAATATTATTCTTTAAAGTAAAGCTTCATTCATACATCTCATAGTTCACAATTATAACAAAAATATAAGATTACATTTTTAGACACCTATGTATCTATTGTTTTGCATGATAGATTGATAAACAGAGCATTAATTATCAGTAGGAATTATCAGTAGGCATGCATAATTCATAAAATTATAGCTGATATAACAAAATATTTTCATACAATTCAAAATGTTACCTTGATTGTGTATAAAATATAAAATTAAAAAATATTGTTTTGTTATGATCTTTGTTTGGAATATCACAATTATAATCTTGAAAAAATAAAAAACAATAAGCTAGACTTATGACTGTGTAATGTAGTTAAAATATAAAATATCACATTTATTTCAATTAAGATATAGCTTCTTCCATTAGGCGGCATGGGCGTAATACAACCAATTTATGACCAGACAAATCTGTTTGATCAAATAGAGTTTCAGCTGCCAATGAGTCTTGAACTGATTTGAAATATACATGACAATAACGAGTACCAGTTTTCTCCATAATGTTAATTTTACTAATAGCTATGGGCTCAAATCGGTCAAATAAATGCAAAATATATGGAGCACCAAATTTAGGATGTATATTTCCTACAATGACTTCTTCTGCATCTAAAATAAGTTTTTTTTGTTTGATCTCTGGAACATTTCCATTATGAGCAATTAAATTAGGAACTTCATCTGATATTTTTGAGTATTGATTTTTATTTCCATTAACTAAAGCTGGAAGACTGTTTAAACTTTTAAAAGATTTATTTTCACCAAATGTGTTTCTTGAACTTGTTGATCCTTTTTCACTATTTTCTATTTCAAATTTGATATTTTCTTCTTTGGACATTTGTTCAAATTGTAAATCAGTTACGTAATCTTCACTTTTAAAACTATCTCCTTGATAAGATTTTTCGCTATCATCACTATTTTTGAATTGTTTCCTTCCCATATTATTTGTATTGTTAAAATTTGTTGAAAAATTACTGTGATTTTCTTTATTACTTTTATTTTTATTACGAGGAACAGAAAATTTAATTTTTGGATGATCCGATAATCCATCAATTGCATTTTTTGCTTCATTATAACTTCTATATCGTATAAACCGATAACCTCTTTCATCTCCAACACTATTAATTTTATGAATTGTGCCAAAGATTGAAAATATTTCTCTAATTTCTTCTATATCAAGGCAATGTCTATTCTGAAATAATATACAGAATGTTCCTCCTTGATCTTGATCTATAAATTTATCATAGTCCATGATTTTATCTGAAAAATATTAAAATTTTATTACAAAAAATAATAAAAAATAAATAAATAAATATTATTATTTTTTATAATCTACTAAAAACAGAAATTTTAAAGTGTCAGGTAAAATAAAGAAATATCAATTTCAAAAGAAGCTTTAAAAAAACTTTTACTTTAATTTTATTTTGAGTGCAGTATTGTGTTACACAATATTAGTTGTTAAATAAAATATAACAATAAAAAAAACGTTGAATAACTGAAATTTATTTGAGTAATTTTAGTTACTGTACTTCTTTAATTAAAAAAGAAAAATGGATTTGCGAAACTACAAAATTCTAGCATAATCTTTAAAATCTGAAGAACTTCTTTAAATTTTTGTTATATAATATGGGTTTCCAAGTTTGTTTTAAAGAAAATCATCTACTTTAGTTAATAGAAATTGTACCAACAATGATTAAAACAAATAAATTTTTTTATGTTAAAAATGTATTTTTAAAAGAAAAATAAAGCTTGTTAAAGATGAAATCCCATTCTTGTAAGTACAGAAAATGTATATGAAGTCAACCTTTTCAAAAAGATATTTATTTTCAAAAGTAGAAAATTGCTGTTTTTCTAGCTTATGTTAGAATAATTAAAAATAAAACAACATTGATTTCAGTAATTGGCAAATCAAATTGTAGAGCTTCAAATTTATCTCTTAGTTAGTCTTATATTATAAAATTTTGTTTCAGATTTGTTTATGCAGGTATTATAATGTTAAATAAATAAATAAACTATATAGGATGAGAGAACTACCTTAAATAAAAATCAAATCATAAAATAAATCATGAATGGAAGTTTATCCTAACCTTAAAATATTCACATTTTTTGAATGCTTTTAGTTTAAATATGTTGCTAAAAAAAGTTGATTAGTATAAATATAAAAAAAGAAAACAAAAACCATTTAGATTTTCCTTTAAAATATAAACGTTTTAGTATTTAAAAATGTTTAAACATCATAAACAATAAGCTTCTATTTCAGAAAAAAAGAATTATCTAAGAATGTTACCTTCAATTTTTAATTAGATATAACTTGAAATCAGCAGTAGTTATAATTAATCCAGTTTCTGAAAAATGAACGTAAAATTTTTGAACTTTATAAGCTCTAGTATTTCTATATAATCTATACGAGTATTCAAACTCTCTTCAAGAGGTCCCTTTTCTCTCTGATACAGTTCTATATAGGGGCTTTAGTTGCAGGCATAGTTAAAATAGTTGAAATTCTTGCTAGCCGGTATAAAAGGTACTTTGTGTTACAAAAAAGTCCTTGAATTTCAAAACAACGTCGATTGTATATAAATATCGAATCGTTTACATTCCTATAAAAGAATCAATTTCACTGTAAAGAATATTACAGTATTAATTATAGTAATATGCATAACAAAGATTAATTAATAACAAAATTCTATAAACATGATATTAATAAATTATTAATAACAAGATATTAATAAATTAAAGAGTTTGTAAAAACAATTTGAAAACTCCCACCTTCATGTTCAGCAACAATGATGGCCGTAACTCGGTGGCCATCTTGAAATCGGCGCTGGCGTCTCGTGTGCGCTTGTAATTTATTTGCTCTCATCATTGGACGAGCTCCGAAAAGCTACCTATAGAGTGGGGGAATGCCGTCGAATAGACATTTCAATTGGAAAATCCACATCTGCCTGGAAACTGTACAACTCGTCCTAAAAGCGTTGTTTTTATAAACAACTATTTAACAAATTTGGATTTGTTTATAATAAAGCGTAATTTTTTATTTTTGTTATTTATATATTTCAGTTAATGACGAAATATAATGAAATGAAAAAACGAAAAACTACACTTTTGTGGGCGGAGTTTTCAATGCGATCCGGGTTGTGCTCACCGGGACAACAGCGCTATATCCAAAAATACCGCGGAATTCAAACGAAATAAAAAAAACACTTGTTACTGCTGATTGTTGTGATTTTATTCCACTCCACTGGTCATTTGCCTGTATATAAAAATATTCATTACATTCAACTAATACAAATTTTCACGATTTTATTTTACAATTTCATAAAAAAAAACAATTTTTTCACGTGAACTATAGTTTTGCAATTAATCAAATAATTAATAAAAAAAATTTCCACGACTAGAATTGCAAACCCAGAAAACATTGTATTATTTTAAGGATTCGCAAACTCATGGACGCAGCTACTAAAATCACCCGCAAATCAGAGTTTTAGGGTATAAGTAAAAGAAGAGTTGGCATTCGAGATCGAGGCGATTGGTGCTGG
Organism: Eupelmus urozonus; assembly: GCA_900480035.1. Lineage (NCBI taxonomy): Eukaryota > Metazoa > Arthropoda > Insecta > Hymenoptera > Eupelmidae > Eupelmus > Eupelmus urozonus. The sequence continues at coordinate 41,127 of UELX01000861.1, forward strand.
CAATGATGGCGGCGCGCGACTTTTCGCCGCGGCCGGCGCATGCGCGCATCAGCATGTTTCCACAGAAGAGACAGAGACAGAGAGCGCAGAGCGCGTCGCCGCCGCCGCAGCGCGAACCAGACAGAGAGACGTTCCATCGAAGCCAGAAGAGAGGGAGAGAGAGAGATAGAGTCGAGAAACTCGCGCGGTGCGAGTACGTCGAGTCGAGAGTCGCGACGGCCAGAGCAGAGGCAGAGCAGCAGCAGCAGCAGCTTGGGGGAGAGAAGAGAAGCGTAGAGTTGCGCGCGCGCGTGTGTGTGTGCGAGAGAGAGCGAGCGAAAGAGCGAGTGCCCGGAGAGAGAGCGAGAGAGAGAGAGAAGAGAGCCGCAGACCGCGACTGCTCTCTGTGGTGCGTGCGGAACGGAAAAAGGTGCCGAGCTGCTGGCGCGCGTGTGTCTCGTCGCCGTCGCCGCCGCCGCCGTCGCCTCGCTGCCAGAGGCCAGTAGCCCAGCAGCCGCGCTCTCTTCTGGCCCTGTGTGTATATTTATATACATGAAGAGAGTGAGAGAGAGATAGACGGGGCCTAGTCGAAGCTCGCGGGGGCCTGCACACCGACCTTGAAACTGTGTATACGTAAAAACGACAATCCGTTCAGAGAGAAACACATCTATTAGAAGAGGACAAGTGTGTGTGGAAGTTACATACCTAGAGCCTATAAAGAAGAGCGAAAACCAGACACGGAGAGATAGAGATATATATATATATATATACATATACATACATTACATGTATACTGAGTGTGCATGCGAGCGAGCGAGAGAGAGCGATAGTAGTGGAAGCGAATAAAGTTCTTTTTTTCGACGTCGTATTTTAGCACCCGAAGTATACATAAAAGTAGAGATAAGAGCGAGCGCAAGAGAGAGGAGGAATTATCACCGTTGACAAATGCGTAAGGGAGTTGCGGTGTGTGCACATAAAAACGAATAAGGTGGAGCGCGCGAGCGCGAGTCTTACGCTTACTACTGTGTAGAGCGAGACGGAAGACAAAGAAGAGCAGCAGCAGCAGCAGCATAACCTCAAAACACACAGTGTATGTGAGAGAAGGAGAGAGAGAGAGAGAAGGATAGAAAGAGAAAGAAGAGTGCGTTACGTTGCAAGGCGTCGTGGTGCGCGCGCGAGTGCTGCGTACACATATACAGCAGCAGCAGCAGCAGCAACAGCAGCAGCTAGCAATTGTCGCCGCGGCAAGCGCGCTGCGATAGTATAATCCCAGTGGTGCACGGTTGATGGATGAGACTGGCAGGATGCTGCAGCACGGCGGATCTGGCGTCGGTTTGATGGGCGGTAATCAGGGCCAGGGAGGCCAGCAGACCGGCGGATACGGTAGCATGGGGCCCCTTGACGGCTCGGCGGCCCAGGGCCCTGACCAGGCCGTCGAGGCCAGGAAGCAGGACATCGGCGACATTCTTCAGCAGATCATGAACATCACCGATCAGAGCCTCGACGAGGCGCAAGCGAGGTACGGCTCCGACTTTTTTCTTTTTAACCTTATTCTTAGTCTTCTCCTCCTTCTCCTCTTCCTTTTTTCCTTGCTGTGTGTGCGTATAAGTATGCAGAGCTGAGCGAGCGGGAAGATGCGAGATCTGCACTCATATGGCAGCCAGCTTTTTTTGCGTCGGATGACAAAGGATCAGAGCAACGTTTTGTTTATGTCGTGATTTTTTTTTTGCCGTTCGACCAGATGAAATTTTGGAGTTTGTTCGAGTGCAGGGAGGCACTTTTTCGTTTGTGGTTTTCGATGTAGTTTAAGAGTTATTTTTAGAACAAACACTTCGGGATGTATGTGAGTGAGGTTTTGGAGTTCGTGTTTTCATTCAGAGACGGGTTTATTTTGGTTCATGTGGAAAGGCTTATTTATTGGGTTATTTTAAAATGCTAACAAAATAATTGTACCAAATACATTGAGAAACGAAACCGAGATGTTTATTCAAATAAATTGAAAAAAATTATTATTAATCATCTATTAAAACTTGAAAATAATATAAACAATTATATTTAAAATAAAACTTTAGTTTAAACTTTCTTCCGAATTATATGTACAGAATACCGTGATATTAAATAAAGTATATATTACATTACGAATTTCGTTTTCAGAAAGCACACGTTGAACTGTCACAGAATGAAGCCAGCTCTATTTTCGGTGCTATGCGAGATCAAGGAGAAAACTGGTAAATAAAAAAACCTCTATTATTTCTATATTTTTTATTATTCCATTACCGGATTTGCTTCTTGATATCAATACGGTAATCCGGCAGCACGACGCGAGCATTAAGTTTGTCTTTATAAAGACGCCCTATTGTCAAAATTGTTTGATAAACGTAAGCCTTATCAGACGCGGTGTTGACGATACGATTGTACACAAAATCTCAAGTGCACTTTTCCCACGACAAGGTGTACGCATTCGTTCAGCTTGAATTTTTTTTTCCCGCGCGCCCAATGATTGATTTGGAAATTATTCAATTTTTAAAATAATTTCATCTTGATATTATAAAACCGTCGGAGTAATTAAAGAATTGTGGTTAAAATGATGGAAGAGTTTTTATTATATTTGTGAATCATCCGAGACAAATCGGTTAGTTTAACTGTCATTAAAAAGTAATCATCCGAAAGACTGAATAAATACCCGCTATCATTTTAAATACAAATAGCGCGTGCATTTTAAAGTGACAAAGTAAATGACATATTAAAATGTCATTAGCTCGGTGGAAAATGAATTTTTTTGATGCTAAATCACGAGATTTAATTTATAAGTTCACTTGACATCAACAAAACATTACATGTCAGTCATCCGATAATTTCTCGTCCAAACAGCGCCGCTCAAAGCAAATATTTACATAAAACTACTTATATCCCTGTAAATTCTGTCGGCGCATTCCCCCATTCATTAAAAAAGGAGGCGAAAAGCACTCGAGGCCCCGGCAGGGAAAAAACAGCGCCGAAAAGCGCGCTCAGCAATAAAATAAAAACAAACGAGAATCTCGGCGCGTCGTAAAAAAGGGATCAACTCATCCGGCATGCTTGCGCCTGTATATGCCGCTCTCGCAGCCGGGTGCGAGATAATGAAATTGAAAATTCTATCGGCCCCCGTGTGACTCTGCTCCCTAGCGAGCTAGCTGCGGCCGCGCCGGCGGAGCCGCCCCAGCTGAAAAGCCATTTGAAACTCGTAAACATAATTTTTATGCGTTGTTTGGATTACTTTACGCGCGGATCGAGAGACCACGAAAGGCGCAATTATTTCGAGACTCCTCCGCTCCGGCGCGTTCACACACAGACACGCACACGCACACGCACAACATAGAAAGAGAGAGAAATACAGAGAGTGCGCGGGGGTATATACACACGGCTCTCTCGGTCTTTTTCCCCTCGTGGCGGCGCAGGGGCGCACCACGCCCCTCGTATCCCCCTGCCCCTGCTTGCTTGCCGCGATGTGCATCGGAAAGCCCGAAACGCTCCTCGCGTGCGCGCCGTTTCCTCGGCGGCAGGGCGTTCGCCTCTGCGCGCGCTCACGTGCTGCGCTGGCTCGCTCGCTCTCGCACACAGCCGATCGTTTTCCGTCCTCTCTCTCTCTCTCTATCGCCCAGAAAGAGAGAAAGCCAGGGAGAAGGAAAAAAACACACAGCGGGTCGAACGGAAAATTGACTTTCGTCGAGGCTGCTATTTCTCGCGACTGCTCTCTTTTTTTTTTGGCCGTCGGGCGCACGGATTTGGTGAGTTCTCTCGCGCGCGGATGGAGAAGCGCTTGACGTCTAGTTTCGAGAGTGATTTTTTGTTTGTAGAGCTTCTTAGATAAATACGAGTTATCGCATTTTTTTTGTAGCGCTGCGTATGTTTCAATTAGTGACAATTTTTTTTTTTTAGACCGGCTGTTATCTTTATCTAATTAGACACGCTCGATTCGGTAATGTTGCGATAAGATTTTTTTCAAGCCTTGTAAACATACGATTCCTCGACTACTTAAAAGATTAATTTCGATTAAGAATGTCGATAGTAAATTTCTACGTAGGAATGATTGTGATATTTGCCGGAATAAAAATAATGTCTAATATTAGATGATAGAAAGCGAAATCAGAAAAATACAAGATCAACATAAACAAGGCAATAAAATCCATTCGCAATTCGCTCCATTTCGGGCGGCGGGCGAACAAAACAAGCGGAAAAAACGCGCGAAGAATAGATAATTTATTTCGTCGCTTTGGCGAATAATAAAAGGAGAATGAAAGAAAGGCGCGCGTTTGAGGGAAAAGCGGTAGAGTAAATGACGGGGGCTAGTACGAAGAGCGAGATAGAGAGAAAGGAGGGAGATAGAGAGTAGAAAGGGGTGGGAAAGAGTAAGAGCCGTACGAGCGAGCGAGAAGGATAGCGCTATAGCAACTCAGCGAGCGCGCTAGGAGGTTTATGGCCAATGGCTGACGAGGCAGTGAAAAAGTAGTAAAACCGAGAGAAGAGCAGATAAACGCTATGTTAAGCAGACCGTTTTACCAGCCATTTAATATAATCAACGTGTGCGAGACGCGCGAGTTGGAATAACTTTGGATTCTCGCCGATGTGTCTTTACGTTATTTTAACGGGCTCGCCCCGTCGTGATTGTTTGTAATGCTTATGGCTCTTTTAGCTTAAAAAAAAATTCATTGCCCCCAACACTATCGTCACGGCTCTCTCGCTTTAAAAAAAAAATGTTATTGGTGGGTCGTTACGGGCTATCGGCTGTTTGTCGCGTTAGGGCACACATCGAATGGATGGTAATGGACTGCGTTATGCAAATTGTCCCGGCTCAAGTGTATACACTTTGAGAGGCATTTATTTCACTTTTAGAATGTGAAAATGATTTCTTATGAATATAAATAAAGTAAGATTTTTTACAGCATATTAAAACGTAATTTTTAAAGCCTTAAGTAGCATCCCAAAATAATAGACTCGGGGCGCGTCCATCCATTTGATCGTCGTGAAAACAAAAGCCCGTCGAGAAATGGTCCATCGAGCCTAACTCTTAATAATGTCCCGGCAGCGCAATAACTTTCGTTTCTCCATATATCCCATCTGAGGCGCGCGCGGGCACACGCACACATTTTTCTCTCTCTATCTTTTTTTTTTTGGACAGCCCCGGTCATTTTCGACAACTACGCGCGCGCCGCTCCCGTGGGACAGCAACAGCGCCGGGAAAAGGCCGCGCTACGCTATGGCTTTTCCAAATCCTAATCCCCTTTCTCCGCCTTCCCTGCCTCTTTGGACATCCCTTGACAGCGGGTGGCGAGATCCCCCGGACTAGACTCACTCTCTTTCTCGCGCGCTCGCTCGCGCGGTCTAATAATAAGTTACAGAGAGCCTGTCTATTTCTCTGACTCGCGCCCGGAGACGACGAAAAAGAAAGTCGGCCTAAGGGGCCTGTATCTGATTCTCGATGCCAGGGAGAAAGAGAGACGCACAATGGGGGAAAAGCCGAGAGTGCTCTCTGTGTGTGCCCTCGCGCGGTGCTTGTGGGGAGTTGAATGTAAAAATCGGATTTGGACGCTTCGGGAGAGAGAGAGAGGTGCATTGTTGTGCGCCAAGTTGCTTTGGATGTGGGTATGCGTATATAAGGAAGCCGATCGGCTGATCGCATCGGGAGATTTGTGCTTTGACTGAAGGTCGCACCGCGCTGTCGCCGGGGACTTTCTTTAGCCGCGGCGTTTAAGCTGGTCGCTTAAATTTTTTTTAATCCCTTGGTTTAGCGGCACGTCTAAAAGTCGAAAATCAACGAGTGTTCTCACAAATATCATATTTTTCGGGAGAATTAACGTTGTTATACAAAGTTGAAACTCGAGTTAATTAACCCCATTTCGAATTTCATTTCGCGCGAGCCTCTAAATCAGAAAGTTCTTGCAAAATTTCGTAGGTATATGTACGAGGTAGTTGGAAATAATCGCATGACTGGCAGCTGTAAGTGTATTTTTACACGGAAGCCAAAGCGGCCGTCTTGAAAATCAGTGAAGTAATTTAAGTCGACGGGCAAAAAGTATCAAAAAAAGTAATTAAAAATCCATACTTGATTTGGCTGGAATCCAGCGCTAAATCTATTTCCTTGGAGTTTGTACAGGAGAATCGAATTACCCCCGCGGGTCTCGGCTTCTCTCCCGACCAAGAGCGACTCACTTTTTCAGTATATAAAACGGGTTATTTCGCCCGCTAAATTCGCTTATTTGCGCAATTAACGAGCCAACATCGATAATATCCTCGAGGCGGCATCTCCGGGCTTTCTCATATCTCAAAAGATAATTTATTCACGGCCTCCCTACTGTTTTCCTTTAATTTTCCACTCGTCCTTTTAGCCCCTTCTCCGATCGTATATTCCCATCTTCATTATTCGAGCTCTGGGAGAGAGAAAAAGCCGAGAGAAAGAGAGGGAGGGATGAAGAAGCAGCGGGAATAATAGAAAGGTAGTCCCCTGGACTTCCTTTGCTCTGGCGTATAATACGTGTATATAGAGCGAGAAAGCGAGCTCGCACGCACGGATGCCTCCAAAGTCGCTTTATCAACTCTTTCTGCGCGTTCGCGCCCGAGAGTTAGCTGGCGGTTCGATCTCCCCCGTGGCATTGAAAACGTCAGCAGTTCGATATCGACGACGCCGGCTCTCTCTCTCTCTCTCTCTCGCCATTGACGCTCAATGCCCAAATACCCTTTTTATTCCGCTCTCGCTCTCTTTTTCTGCTTGCTGCAGCGCGTTATAACGACTGCCACACGGCTCTCGCTCTGACGTCGGATAATTAAATTTATATTCGAGCCGCGCCGTCTCCTATATTCGCGCGTTATAATCAGTTCAATTGTTTTTCGTATAATGAACAAGTAACGAGGAGTTTATTGAAAAATGTTAATTGAGGAAGGGGATTAAATTTTAGCGGATATTGGAAAAGTGTGGCGGGCAACGCTCGCTTAATCTTTAATCGAATCACACGTTTCTATGAAATCGCTGATAATATTAAAAGTTAATTCCAATCACGCAGACTTAACCGACGCTTACACTCAGCTTAAATCCATTAAATAATCTAATCGTACAAAAGCATCTATAAAAAACATTCTCAGGCATGCAGGCTCTCTCAAAAAAAAAAACGAAAGAAAAAAGGCAAATTAATTTCGCAACGAGCGTCGAGGTGAGCGCGCGCGCGCGCTTTTCGGCATCGGACAAAAATGCTCTGGCAGCCCGGCGCTCGGTCCGCGGAGATCGGCTAATCGTGAGAATATCATACGAGAGAGCCTCTCGTTTCGAGTCAACGCTCTCCTCCTTTTTTTCTCGCGTCCGACTTATTTACGCTCGAAGCGCGCGCGCCCGCGCGTCGCGCGCAGGTATATACTCTTGCGCGCAGACACATTCTCCGCGCTGCGGTCTCCCTCGCTGGCTCGCGCGCGCGTATACACACAGAGGTGGCTGTTGCTTCCCTCGCTGCCGCTAAAGGCGAATCTCTTTCTCTCTCTCGCTCTCAGAGAGATCGGCATCTCTCGCGGCAAGAGAGCGTTTTCTCCAGTTCTGATCTTCGAATGCCGGGGCCCTATAGCATGCAGATGGGCTCTATCTCTTTCTCTCTCTCTCTCTCTCTCTCGGCTGGTCGCTTCGGCAGCAGCACACAGTCAAGGTGAACCGGCCTTCGGACGAGCTGCTGCTGCTGCTCGTTCAAAACTTTTTCCCCGCCGACGTTCGTTCCTTTTTTTTCCTTCTCCTCCGCGCATCCTCCTCCTCCTTCGACTCCGTATGTATATATGTGTGTACGTGTGCGGAGAGCCCGACTAACGAGCCATCCCGCGCACGAGCGTATATACGTACTTTCATTCTTGCGCGCGGCTTCTATAGAAATTTATACGAGCCGAGGAGGAGAGCAGCGCGAATCGATGCACCAAGAGCGCGCGCGCATTCCTTTTGTATATGCCGGGATATCTGGCTCTCTCTCTCTCTCTCTCTGTGTGTGTATGAGAAAGATAGAGAGAAAGAGAGGAGTTGCTGAGGAGCAAGCTCGGCTTTTTCGGATTCGAGGGGAAAGAGCGCGCGGACAAGGTTCGCCGAGAACGGAGGCGTGGGTGAATTCTGATTTCCAAGCGAAATTCTTAATTTTATTCTCGGCCCTGTGCTGTTCTTGTTTTGAGCTTAAACTTTTGCTGGCTTTGTTGTGAATAAATTAGTAAGGATTTTCTGTTATTTTGTTTGCATACTATTAATATGTATATTATTAAATTTTAAATATTCAATTAAACTTCTATAATTACGTAAAATATAAACCTAAAAATACCATCCAATCTGTCAAAATTTCCATCTAATTGGTCAGTATACATTTTCTTTGTTACTCGGTCAGCAAAGTTATACACAATTCATAAGAACCTTACATCCGCTCTCTGCACTTATTCCGTCAGCCACGCAAAAGAGCAGCAACGAGCTGTGCATGCGAACTCGCGTCGCGATTTCTCCTCAAATGGCAAACATTTCCTTAACTTTGAATTTTCTCTGACTCGATGATTGTGCGAGCTCTCGCGGTGATTTCTTCAGTGCGCTGGGTATGGGTCGTCGGCCTGCGGGCTCGCTCTTCTCTTCTACTTCGGGACGCTGTTTGCTTTGCCCGCGTACATCAGTATCCCGCTGCTCTCTCTCCTTTTTTTGCTCTTGTTTGCCTCGCTGCCCGTGAGCCGCAAAAACGAAAATTGGTCGTATTTCGCGCGCCGTTCTCAATTGTGTGCCAGACGCGCGTTAAGCAGAAAAAGCGTAAGTAACGAGTCCTTTGTGAAGAGGCGAGCGGCTAGTCTCTGATGATAGGCTCTGCCGTTGGGAAAGCCGTATAGGTGGACGAGAGTTACGAGAGTTGTTTTAGAAAAATTTTCGGGCAGCATTGCTTTTTTAATTTCCATCCGTAATTGATATCGGCATTCGCGCATAAAGTAGCGAGCCAGCGGCCCCGGAGTTACACGGGAACGCAATTAAAAAGTATAATTTTATCGAATTTATGAAATCCATAAAACGGAGGATTTAGCATTCAGCGGCGATAAGCGCGGCGGCGAGGCGAATTCCATAAAAGCCCCGAAGCACTCTGTGCAACAGCCGACTTATCAAGAGGTATATAGGTGGGAGGTAGAAGAAAAGATTGAATCTTCAGCTCCCGTATAATACGTAAAGTTAACGCATCGTACTCTCGTAGTCGAAAGGCTTTCGAGCAACCTGGGCGCGTATCCGCGGAATAATAAAAAGCTCGAGTGGCGCGCGAGCGAGCGCACAAAGCCAGCTCGCTCTCGAGCCTTATCAAGCCGTAAAAAATGTAGCAGCACGTCGCGCGAGTCCACTTTGGCGGAAGTGCGATGCATTATGCGGCCGGTCGGACGCGCGCGGAACACGAGAGACGAATTAAGGAAGAAAGCTCCCGGGCGCCGGCTTGGGGGGGAGAGCGGCCGATTTAACAAACCATACGTTACGCTACGATAAAATCTCGCAAACCTATAAACTTCAGTCGGCTAGGCACGCGTGCGCAAGGGCTACATGTTATATCATAAAAATCCAGTAAAATAAGCTCGTAAAAGAAGAGAGAGAGAGAGAGCTTGGTGCGTAAAAAGCCCCCGCGGCTCGCTGGTGCAGGTACTCCTTGCACGGGGCTACCCACTGCAGCGAGGGCTTCTTTTTTTTTTTTACTGCGAGGTATACGTCGCGTAAAATGGCTGCACTTTTTTTCGCTCCCTTTCCTTTTATGCAAGAGGTAATTGCTTCATTCTACGGCCTCGAAAATTAAGCCGAATTTCAAGAGCGTATTTTAAACGTTTATGTACGATGTTTTCCCCGATGTTGCGATACCAGAAATGCATACTGTTAATTTTATTATCGAGATTAAAAGAAGGGGGCGCTGATTTTAATGGGCGCCTGTACAAATAGGGTATATTCCTGCTCGCGATAGAATAAAGCGATTAAGATCAAGCGCGCATCGCGGGATCAAAGCGGAATACCCGGGCATTATTCGAATGCAGTCTTCACGCTGTATTAACCGTAACGCTTTGAATACTTAATGGCGTGTTAGCTTACCCAGGCCATTTCAGCGTGTCCGCAACGCTGTTTCCATCTCCACCGAGTCCCACGCGCAGCCGAGAAATGACCGACGTCGCAGGCACACTCGTCGATTCGCTCGCGTCCCATACACAGAGCCGATGCGCTCGCAAGAGAGATCGGAATCTACAAAGAGCTCTATCTCTCGAGGCTTTCTTCGTGTGTATATATACATATATAGGCGCGCACGAGGAGAGTTGTGTGTAGCTAATTAGACCGCGTCATCCTTTAAGCGTTCCGCTCGAAACCGGCCGGCCGCCCTCTGTATACCTCTTGGCCGCCTCCTACGGGCCGCTTCGGCCTCTTAATCGTATGGTAATTCTATGGAGATTGCATGGGAGGAGGCGTGGAAGGAAGCGCTATCTCGCTCTTTCTTCGTCGTCCCCCGCTACTCGCGCTCGCTGCGCCCGGCCGCTCCGTTTCTTACAGACTTTATCGGCCAGCGCAAAACAAGCCCTGAAAACTTTTGCCCCGACAGAACGAGCGTTTTCGAACTGATGATCTTTTTTTCGAGAGAGAGCCTTTTCAGGTACTCCCACTTATGCCCTCTGCAGCATTCGATAGCCGCTAATTCGGAGGGTTTTCATCTCGAGCACTCGAGTTTTATTTATCTTGGTGATTTTGTCGCAAATGAAATTTCCGTAAAAGCTCGTGCCTATGGATGTACACAGAAACGTAAATGCGCTCTCTCACTCTCGGCGCGGACAAAAGGGGGCGAGAGAGAGTGGCAGGTGAATGGCGGGCCCTAGCCCGGGGCGCGTAACCCTTGTCATCGAATGAGTATCGAACTGCACGCGCTTATAATTCGCGTCGGACTGTAACGAGATGAGCGCGCTCGCCCGGCACGCTTCGCTTGATAAACAATAAACTCGCTAACGTCGCTTTTAATGAGCCTGCGAGACCTTTATTATATTGAATTTCAAAATCTTATATTCCGCATTGTGTAAATTGATTAGCTCGAGCGAATAATGAACGCGACGAGACGACCCTCGTGACAATTGAAATTTCTTGTTCTTATATCGCTGATTGTTAGGAATTTAATGGAATACGCATCAGAGGTCTATACCGTCTAATCGAAACTTTGTATACGTGAATGAACGACATTATTAGCTTGCGGTATATATCGTCGGCGAAAAACAGTTTAGCGGAGAGGAAAAAGGGCGGAAAAGTTGAACTATCCCAGTCTGATCCCTTTCTTGCCAACTCTTGCTTCATCCCAAGACTCGGGCGCTTAACTCCCCCGACGCGGGACCTTCCCGACGCTTTGCGTAGAGCGCGGCAAAGCCCAGGGCATCCGCGAGCGCCCGAGAAAGCAAAGTTCGCGGGGTGGTGCTGCATTCGCGTGTATACGCGGGGGCAGCTTTCGCCGGCGATGTGCTTTCAGCGCGCTCGCGAAATTTCATTAAAATTCATGAAGCGTGCCGGGACGCGCCGCTGACTTTTGAATTTCTCTCCCGCGCCGGTGAAGAAGCTAGCGCTAGACAGAGCTCGATGTATAGCTGTGTAAGCACGAGCGCTGGGGGGAGAAGCCGGCGAAGTAAAGATCCGAAATATAAGATGCCGGCCGCGCGAGCGGGGAGAAAAAGGGGAGCAGCGCGAGTTATGAATAATGCAGAAAAGTTCTAATTGCGCGAGACAAAACTGCGTTCTCGTATAGCGCCAAGCTCTCTCGCTCTTTCTCTCGCTGGAACTATGCGCTGGCCGAGGGCTGGAGCTACAGTGGCGCGAGAAACTTTCTAGCATGGAAAACTTGCCACTTGTTTTTCCTGCCCCTTTTTTTCAGGCTTCTATAGTCAAGCCTGCTCTTTAAGTTTTTCAAGACTCGCTTTTTCCCCGCTCAACGATGTGAGTCATACTTTCGAGGGTATTTATAAGTTTTTGCCGGAATAACAAAGCGGAACTTTCGGAAGAATTCAAGTTTCGCAGGCCTCAAACGGCTTGCCATTAAAAAAAATACCTCACCACTCCATATCCCAAGATTCAATACCGCGCCTCTTGCCTTTTCACTTAGCGAAAAGAGTCAGCCCCTTAGCGGTGCGCAACGAGCCGATCTATAGCTCGTACGCACAATCGGCCCCCTCTCGCAAGAAAGAAAATAACCTTTCGCGCACTTACCGCACGGAGTGCAAATATGTTGCTGTAAAGGACCGGCGGCGTGCGCGCCGCGAACTCAATCCCCTTCTACTAGGCTGCTCTCTATATGTGCGTGTGTCTATATAGACGAGAGCGCGCGGTACATTCGTGCGCGGGGGCGGGGGGCGCCGCGACTGTAACGTCGCTCGTAAAAACACCGTAAACTCGACAGCAACAGGTCCCGTGTGTCTGGCGGCAGCGGCACATCGGAGTTGTCCTCTCCACTACCGGCTGCTGTTGCTGCTGCTGCTGCTTATAGTTGCCTTAACCCTCCCCTTCTATATGTACGGAGGAGGCCTGGCTTCTTGGTGCGATACGATATCGGGCAGGGGTAGCTGGATGTACCACCTTGTCAGCTTCTTGTTGTCATTACCCTAGTGTGTAGACTCGATTTTACGAGCGGGCGGTCTACTCTGGCTTGAATGACGCGATCGACTGATTTCGATGGTGGGTGATGAGGATGTTTCGGGCTTCTTGCGGGGAGATGGGGGAAAGGTGATATTTTGACGTTTACTGCGCTCGTAAAATCATTGAAATCTTCTGGTAATGCGCTCTTATGACGGAATCAAGTTTTTATACGCGCTGCTTGACGATTCAGAGATCTCTGAGTGGCTATAAAACGGATTCGTTTTATTATTCATTTTATATTATCTTCTTGAAAATATATGTCTTGCTATATCCTATTTCGCTTTATTGTCATTATTTCTCAGCATATAAAATGTAATCCAATTTTTGAATCACGCAGTTGAACAGATTCAGAAAAAACACCAAAAAATAAAAAACCCAACAATTTCCACACACAAAAACACACATACACCCAACAGTCCCTCCCACAAAAACCCAAAATTTTAGCCTTGCCAAGGCTAATCGCACGCAGTCTACACCCACACAAGAGAGAAAATATCGGAGTAGCTCGCGGCGCAGCGGCATCCTTAGAATTCGGAAGTCGAGCACGATTTTTCGGTTTTTCTCTCCGCGCCCGCGCAGTCCGAATGCTCGCTCGCTCGCGCGTCATTTCGTGCGTTATCGCGCGATTTCACCGAGGCGCGCGCGCGCGGGAGCGCCGCATTCTCCGAGGATTTGGAATTCCCGTCGTCGCCCGGCAGCTACGCTGCGCCCTCCCCGATGCATAATGCATGCGCGCTACGCGTGCAGCCGGAGAAATATATATATATAAGGGGGGAGAGATATCTGGGAGATCGAGGCTGCTGCTGCTACTGCAGAACCCCTCCAGGAGCCTAGGCTTTTGGCTTACTTTATCGATCCGAGCGTCTTTTTCCGCTGGGATAATGAGAGCGTGATTTTCTGCGGGCGCTGCTGCTGATGTTCTTGGTTTGCGTGAGAAATTTTTTTTAGTACCGAGCAGCTTCGAAGCGAACGTAATGCTGGAATTGTGATTCGATGGATGTACACGAAATGCTGTATGTTGAAGCTTGTTTTGTGGGCAATCATGTGGAATAAGTAGATAAGCAATCTAAGTTTAGAACGAAACAAAGATTTCCGAAGGATACACCGAAGTTATATTTCACTTTTGATTTTGAAATTTTGTTTATATGCGCAGTAGCACACGGCAATGTGCGCAATCAAGGAAACACTGAATAATGCAGATTTCTACATATACGTGTCTGTCAAAGAAGACATTTCATTACTGAAGAATTACCGGATTTCCTTACTACTCGCATGGCGCACGAGCGTCTCACTCGCCCAGCTCTAGCGGCTCTAACGCACGATGCGCTATCACCATTGTCTCGTTACTTTAATACACCGCATCGTTAGCGTTGTTTGAATAATTTTTCATGCCAATTAAGCGCGACAAGAAATCATGTATACGCTATCAATATATCGCGTGTAAAGTTAAAAATTCCGTTTCCGAGTCGCTTAAATCAGCGAAATTTCCATCGAACCCAATAAACTTTGTACATTTTTCAAAAATTGAATTTCGCTAAATATATTCGAAATTTAAAACTCGCCGTTTCTTCGAGCACACAAATCACTCCATAACGTTAAAATTCCCGAGTGCGCATCAGCGATCACAGTCTACACATCGCAAGCTCCTTGCGCAAGGTTCTCCAGCGCCCTCGGCCAAAAAATTCCTTCACACACGCTCAAGATAAACATTGTCCATGCTAGCGGCGCCCGCGCGCCACCTAATACATTCTCAATGCTTAAATAACGGCCAAAGTTTGCGCAGCGAAAAATCCTCAGCCATAGAAAGCTTTCCCTCGTTCTCCACCCCCCAGCCTCCAAAAAAAGGCAGCGGGGGCGATTCTTGGCTCCGGCCCGACCGACAGAGAGCAAAAGAAGCACACCGCGCGAAGGACCATAAAAGTAACGCTTCGTTTGTTCGCTTCGGTTTTTTCGCCGAGAGAAGTAGCAGCGGCAGTGGCATAGCAGCGCGGAGCTCCACCGAGCGGAATTCCTCGCGACGACGACGACTTTCGCTCGGGCCCGGAAGTGACAAAAGAGTAGAGACGAGCGCGGAGGAAGCGGAAGTCGCTCCCCGCTGGTGCTTTCGAAAGCTCGCTCCCCGAAAATTCCGAGCGTATTTTTCAGCTAGCGCGGAAATGCAGCGCCGGCCGCGGGGGAAAAAAGGAGAAATGCGGGGGAGTGAGTTTTTCGCTTTCTCTCGCTCTCTTCTCTAGGGCGGCGCACGTGCGAGTGAGCTCCAGATGGATTATTATTGCGTAAGAGCTTTTGTTTGGTTATTTCGTTTTGGTCGCTTTTTCGGAGCTTGGCGGAGAGGGAGCTTTCTTGTAAAAAGGATACAAGTTATATTGTTCGAAATGCGGTTTTATGGCTTGCTGCAGCGTTATATTGTTGGGACCCTTGCAGTGGCGATAATAATATTTTACGTGGAAAAATAATTTTGGCTATCTGGAAAATTTAATGAAAAAGCGTTTACTTATTTATGAATTAAAGCTTAAAAAATTAAGTTAATTTTGACATTGATACTCGACTAAATTAATAATCTTTATTTACATTTACTATAATATTCATTTTTAACACTTTTTCAACAACAATAAATACGCTAAAGGATATATATTAGAGCTCTGCCATCATCGTTTCGCTCAAGATAAGTGTATTGGGACTCGGCGGATCTTTTCCGGCTTCTATTAGGATGGAATTGCTCGTTACCCGCAGGCCGGTCGCGTCTTTGAAATATATAAGGAGCGAGACTGGTACTTTTATAAGAGCAATTCGCGATATAGGGCGTGAGAGGCGTATAGATGTGTGTACGTTTCATACGCACGACTCCCCAGAGAACAGCCGAACAGCGTCCGCCAGTCGCACTGAGATGTGCTCCACATATCCACCTATATATTTCGCAAGCATGCTCACCTGCATTTTCAATATCAGTTTTTTGGATTAAATGTTGCCGCTTTGTTTAGTATTTAAAACTTACTAAACCATTATTAAACGTTTCGACAGTATGTTTATTGGCACAATTGAGAGCGCAGGTTGATTTCATCAAGACGAATTCAGCCGTATCGAGAGAGCAAAACGGAAGCTCAATTTCAGAAACTGCACGTGGCGCGCGTCGAGTCGCGTAAACATCGCGCGCGACCTCGTCTCAGCAGTTTCTCGACCCTTTGAATACGCCGCGCTTATAATACACTTTCGCCTTCTCCTTCTCCAGTCGAGCTGGGGCTTATATTAATGTATTTTCTTCCGAAAGAGCAAGCATTGTATATCCGCATCGGGCTACATCCCGCTTTTTCCCTTGTCCAGGCATATTGTTTCTTTCAATCTAGCTGCCGATACGTTAGATACACCCTCTCGGCTGGCCTGTATTAGTGTATATCCGAGCTACACAACATCCTGCTGAATCAACGGCGGCGGCAGTAGCCGGCTGTTTGTCCTGCGTCTCTTCGTTTTCTGCAAGTGCTCTCTTTCACTCGATATATTGTTGACTCGAGTTCCTCCTTTTTGTGAAAAGCGAATACACAGATGCAGCCAGACGGATGTTGCTTTGTCACTTTTTCAGCTGGTCCAGCTCTTTGTGGAATGGAACGCGTTGTGCATACTTTGAATTTTCTCTTTTGATGGATTTTGATTACTGATCAGCATTTACTAAAAATTTCGTTGTGATTCTTTGAATATATACGTAATGCCAAGGGTTATAATGTCTTTATAAGAATAATAAATTATCATCGTATCAAGGCAGTAAACGTTTCTACAGTCGCATGAATAAACCAGAGAGTGCATCCACATGTTCATATCATCTTTAATTCAAAGTCAATTCATTTACAAATTAGAGCCAGGACTGCTCTCTGGAGGGCTTCCAGCATCAAGCCCATCCATCCGTAGGCACAATTAAAAAAAAAAGGCAAGGACTCCCCTTAACGAGTGCGGCGGCGCAACCTTCATCAAAACAGCCGTTAAAATTATCCGCAAAACTTCTCTCGAAGGGCGTATTCGCATTAAACTTGCCCGGCGAAAAAGGGCCAATCCCACTTGAAAATGTCTCTCTCTCTCTCGAGCGAACGCGAATAAAACTCGGCCCGCGGTGCAGTTCGCAACTGTAATCGATAATGAAATTTAAAGCCCCTCGTCAATTACCATAAACGCGGAGAGCCCGCCCCGCGCGCGAGCAGCCAAACCTCAAAATCGCTCCCATAGATTTGGAAAATTCCACCCCCAGCTCGCGAGAGATAACAAACACAGGACGCCGGCAAACAAGTCCTGCACGCGCCGGCGTCTATATACACATATACGTATCTCCCTCTCTCTCTCTCTTTAGCCGAGGCGGGGGTGTAGCGAGAGCTTTGCCAGTGTGTGTATGTGTGCGAGAGAGAGAGAGAGAGAGAGAGAGAGAGAGAGAGAGAGAGAGAGAGAGAGAGAGAGAGAGAGAGAGAGAGA
>UELX01000862.1:0-58191 GCA_900480035.1 Eupelmus urozonus
CTTCGGCTCGGGTGGCAATTTACATGTGCTATGGACTCGCCTATTCTTTACCTCCCTAGATGCGTAATATACTATTTGTTTATCGTCCTATGATCCACTTGCCTAAACCTCGTAAGTATCCATTTATTCATTTATTCAGTTACATTATCGAGTTCTATATCTTTACTGACCAAAATAGCAATTTTTATAAAGTTTCGTATTTAAGTGTAATATTACAATAGATAAAAAATGTTGATCACAACGCACCGTACGTATCAAAATTTCAGTATATCTTACACGATTACATTCAATAACGTAATTGGATAACCGAATATATACATAAAGTAGATAGGACATGTGTGAATTTGGCTCAAAATTAGTCAATAAAGTCAACTGTGATAAGGCAATATAAAAAATTATTACGAAAATTTTAGATAAATAAAGATATTTAAATACATGGAAAGTTTACTTATAATGACAATGAAAATCAAAATTTTTTTCATTCAGAACAAGCAGAAAGAGATTCAAAAATAAAATTTACAATATTAGGTTTATCGAACTTAAAATATTTTATTTTTGTTAGTTAATAGTTATTTACAAAGTATACATAAAAATATGTATCATGAATACAAGACAAATTCATTCACTTTAAGTTCATTGTAGTCTGATTTTCATCTTATTGAGAATCGGTTAGAAGCAAAAGAAAAATCCTCTTCCTTACAGTTTTCTTGCTTCAAGAAGAATCCTTTTGGTATTTTTTATATAATTTCTTAATGACACTATTTCCAGTAGCTTCAAGCACGTTGCTTTTAAAAAGAAGAGATTTTTTCACAGAAGCAAGATGATTTTCTGTTACAAACTAGAATTTGCAAAGTCATTTTTTGGGAATACTTCCACAAAAAAAAGCTGTCAATCAGATTCATCTTGTTGCATCTTTATTTTTCTAAATATATAAATCAATGTAAAATCATTAACGATTTTTTTATACTCCGTGCGCAAAGCTCAATTTCGTGCACGCTCGAACAATAAAGCGTATGCTAAATCTCGCTTTGTATACGTCGTATCAAAAAATACGGCTCGATACATGAGCGAGGAAGTGATTTCAACCTCGTGTGGTCTTTTTACACTCGCTTCGCTCGGGCGCAAACGTCCGCACAAGGCTGAAATCACTTTCTCGCAATAGTATCGAAATGTACTATTATAATTTTATAATGCTATAATCTTATTGAAAAAACCCTATATGAAACGTAGAAATTACGCAGGACCCTGGTTATGAGCTTAAAAAAAATCATTAATTATTGTAGTACCCGAACTACTGTTGACTAATAAAAATTTAATATAATAATAATTTAAAATAAATATAATTGCTTGTATATGTGCCAGACGAACTTTTTGTTTAGCTTTACTGTTATTTTAGTTTAATATTAAAAAAATAATCAATCTAGAAACCGTAAAAAGATCTATTCTGGGTGTACCTTATTTAACTGGGCCATGTGCGATAATTTCAAGTTTTGAGTAACACTAATAAACCATATACATCTCGATAATCATAAGTCTGCCCGATAATTTTGGGCTAAACAGACAATTTTTCTGGTGCCCATAAACCTCCAGGAGGAACCAATATGAAGTCTTGTGGGAACTATATGAGAGACACTATTATAAGATTTTCCGACTTATAATAAGAGTCTTATAAAAATCACATGTAGCTCTTAAAAAATTTTTCAATAATTTTTAATTAATATCTGTTATAAAGAATTTGAATACATAATTTTATTTTAAATTAAACCTTTAAAATTTAACAACAAAAAAAATCTAAAAAAAAAATTAAAGGTGAAGTGATTTTGGAATTTTAAAAATGTCACTTAAAATAAAACTAATACTAAAAATCAATAAGGATTTTTTTGAAAAAAAAAATATAAAAAATTTTACCGTTGTTATATTCTACTCAAAAAATTGCTGAGTAAGGTAGATAGAGTAATAGATATAGATAGATAATATGTCGACATTTCACGAGGAAATAAAATAATTATAGTTGTGTAAAGAGTGTTTCAAATACTTTATTTTTATGAAGATATTCTAATGAAAATGATTACAATATTGTTTGTAATCCGTTCTTTTCATTTTTCACTTTTTTATTCCGAATAATTTTTTGAGTTGACAAAATGATAACAGTTTTTTTACCCTTTCGATTTATAACCAATGTCAAATAAAAAAGTATAAAATATGAAGTAATAATTTAATTAATTAAGAAAGTTTAGATATACGACAAAATTCCAAAATGAAAATTTTTAAATTATACATATGTTATGTTCAACGAATTTAGACAATGTATTATAAATTTAGAAATTGCAAAATTTTTGCACTCTACTTGCCTTATATTGTTGATTCTATTTCGAACTATTTGACTTTATTAGAATCACTTGTAAACTGAAATACTTTTTATTTTTTTAAAGACCTTTTTGTATTACGAGATATAGCGAAAATATTTGTATTTATCTTATTGCATTTAAAAAACTTTGAGATAATCCAAAATCTTTTTAAGAATAGTATAATGTTTAACTAAAGACTTTATATTCAACGCGATAAAAAAAGAACTGATTTTATATGAATCATAAATTATAGAATAAAAGAAAATAAATAAATAAATCCCTTTATAGTTTGTTATCAAATAGAATTCTAAACCTGTTTAAACAATGCTATCAAAAATCGAATCCATTATATTCGTGTTTGTTTGTTCTACATGTGAATAGAAAGCATCTACTTCTATGTCGTTGGGGAAAACTATTGTCATGATGTCCGTCTAGACATGATCCTACTGTTTTATATAGCATTTGATAACAATACGCCAGCATGCGTTAGGAAAGTTTCTATTCACTTTTGATTTATAATAGCCTTATTTAATTGGGTAAAATTTTTCATTTATTTTAATGTAAAATATTGTTTCTATCTGGACAAGAATGATCTTATATACATTCACTATTGGATCATTAATACAAAATTTAAGTTTTATTAATAATTATACCTTGATTTCACGGGTTTATAGCTGGAATGTACGTGGAATTCATTATTATTTTCAGGAGGTGGGCATATTAACTCCAATTAATTCATATATTTTTGGGAATTCACATTTTTGGCATAAACAGAAGCAGAAAAAGTTTTTAACTTTAAATCAGAAAATCTGGCACATTTGTCTTAGTTGAACACAAATAAACGCAGTTAGATTATTTGGAGCCGATAAGTTCAAATCTAAAATTGCGTAACATTATCCATTGTTTAAATTAATTAGTTCAAAAATTATTTTTATACTTTTACATTTAGGTACAGATACGTTTCTGCATTTTCGAAAAAAGAATAAAACCTGTTGAATTGATATATTAAAGATTTTTCTTGTTTCCTATAATTCCATGCTTCAGTGAAAACTGAACTGACAAATATAAAACTACATGTAAAACTGTAGATACTGATCTATACTAACGAATTATTATAAAAGTCACCTGTTTATAATAAAAACTTACTTAATACAGATGACAAAGAAAACATGAAAAATGCATACTTTAAATTTCAAAAACCTTGTCCCACTAAAGCATAAAATGGTTTACCTGAGATTACATCAAATTTTTTCGAAGGATTACGTATGCAAATGCAGCAATGTCAATCAAGGTCAACATACCATGTCTTTTTTTAATCGATTATCACGCAATTTGTACCCGGTTTTCGTAGACTATTCTCGGATCGGTAAAAGAAATATACTACCCTGGTCGACATTAGTTATACGTTATTATTTTGAAAGAACGGTCGTGAGTGCCCAGTTGATTTCCTTATGGTATATGATTAAACATTCGTAAACGACATCTAGATTACAATAAAAGTCTATGTATTCTTTAAATATAAGATAAAATTCATATAGAAAGCTTCTTAAATTTAAATGAAAAATGCTCCTTAAATAGGTTTAATAATTTGTTTAGCAGTTCGTAATTAAATCTAATTTGAGTTAGTTTTACATATTTTATTTAAAATTAGTGTACAATTAAATTAATGTATCGATTCCAAATATTTTTGGCGCAGTTTTCTATTAAAAAATAGAGTGCATGTTTTCTTTACAATCAATAAAATCATTTTAATGTATAAAATTTAAACTTATTTTCAAGTATGAACACATTATATAATAGTCCTTCTATTAGTCATAGTTATTTCTTAGAAACTTCAATAAATTTGAAAGCGTAGTAATGAATAAGCGATGTTTAAACTAAATTGAAAAATTACTTTTGAGCTAAAAAAATACAACACATGACCCAAAATAAACATTCAAGAAAATTCTTAGGTATACGTAGTCGCAAGTTTAAATGCATGGATTTGATTAAAATTACATTGATCAGAAAATATAAATCCATATATAAATAATTGCGTTTTGTTTTTAGAGAATAAATGTTTTAACATTGAAATAGACCTAAATGCTAATTGAATATCAATAAGAAATTAATATTTAACAAAATGTCAAAGTTAGATTTTAAGAACTGTATGTACATATAATTTAATGGCAGATTTTAACAATAAGATTTGCATAGTACATCATAAAAATAGAAATATTATATAAAATCATACAAAAGTGTATTTCAAATCGCATTTTAAATGCTGTGTTTTGTTTACAAGTTTTACTTATTTTTAAACAACGAATTTATTTTTTTTCTGCCATACAAGCCAAGATAGTGAATTAAATTCTTTATAACACTATTTATAAATGCTTCAATAGTAAATTACTATAAACACTAAAAACGTAAAAAGTAGGAGCTTAAGCAACTAAAAAAACACAACTCATTCTTTGATTAACAGGAATAATTGACCTCCTGCCCTGCATATTTTCAAGCTCTTATCAATTCTCGAAACTAGTATTTCTAAAAAAAACATGTACATCACACCTTATTACTTCCAAAAAGATTATTTTTACAACATCGATATATTTTACCATCTTCGCATCAATCAGTAATAGTACAAATCCATCTACATCACAACATATCACAGATTCACTGCGAACTTGTGTAAATTCAAAATCAATCGCGTAACAATAAAATTTCCAACTGTATCAATCAAATTTCTCAACCCGCGAATCAAGCTTCTCCTCGTCACAGCACTAAGTACTATCACAAAACTTTCCACTCCAAAAACCATCCCACTTCCAAGCATCAATCTATCCATCATCATCTAAGCCACCTCTCGACGTACCGAGCTAGAAAACTAAGCAGGGGCAGGAGGCCCAGGGCGTAGAGGAAATACTGCTGCAGCTTAGGCGAGTAGCGCGACGAGCCGTGAAACTGCCGCGAGTCCGAGTACGAGGAGTGGAGCCGAGCCGTATCTTGCCGATGCTTCGTTCCTCGTCGGTAACCGGTTGATCCTGTTGTCGTTGGACCTGGAGCCGATCGGCGGCGGCGTGCTGCTACTGCTGCTGTCGGCTGGCGCGGCTGGCATGCCCATCGAACATATCGTGCCCTGTACGGCCTCGCGCACCGTCCCCGTGAGCACGCGGAAGTTGTAGTCGTTGGGGTCGAGCTGCTGGTACATGAAAGTCGGCAGTCTGTCCGAGAGCACCCAAATCGTGCCGTTACGGTCGATCTGGAAATTTCGAGCTGGGATGTGAGAGGTGTCGGCTATTAATCAGTGCAGTGCGATTTTTTGCATGCAGTTTGGGTTAATGTGCTTTCTAACGCTAGAGTTGAAGTTATAGTTAGCTTTGATGTTATGCTTTATTCGTCAACGTTTCAAGCGGAATGATAACCGATCAAAAAGCGAATGAACATGCAGTAGCATAATAAAGAAACAACCTTGTTTAAATATCAGACACATAAAAAACATAATAAAATCTCTATCTTATTCATCCGTCTACAGCCGTGACGCTATACACGCAAAAACAAAAGTTACAGTCGCACGCTCGTACAATGCAATTGTCGATCGCGAGTTTATTGTTCGCTGGCGTTTGTAGCTTATGCGTTTATCTGAATAGAGAGAGCGTATACCTTTACATCGTTGGGGAAGACCATTGTGACATTGTCCATGTAGACGCGGCCCTGCTGCTGTATACTGTACTTGGTGCCGGTGCGCCAGCACGCGATCGCATTCAGGTTCGTCAGGGCGTAAATGAGAATGCCGGTTTCGGGATCGAGGAAGCTGACGCTGCTCTGGCCGTTAGGGCCGCGCGAGCCCAGCACTTGGAACTGGTGGAATGCCTCTGTAATGAGATCGATTGTGTTTAGTTGGATTGGCTTTTGTTTGGTGTTTGGATGGTGCGGAGTATTTTTTTTTATTGGGTGGAATCTTTTCTTTCCATTTTATTAGATTTTTTTATTAATTTAGTGCCCGGATTCGATAACTCGCTGAGTGCTCGAAAACGAGTAAAAGTATTGTCCAGCAAATCTAAAAGCGGTTGAAAATTTAAATTAAAAAATAATGTGGTCACGTAAAACGTCTCTATGTAAATATGTTTTGTATTGCAACTTTTTTAATCTGATCAGTATTTCCTAAAATAAAAATTAATTATAATATATTTGTTAAAACGTTCGGCGTGTTATCGAATCCGGAAACTCAATTTAAGTGTAAGCGGTAGAAAAGAAAGTTTAATTCAAAAGTAAATTTTTAGAGATATAGTGTGAGTTTACATAAAATTTGATAAAATTCCATAAGATTTTATAAAAATCTACACGAATATAATATTTAAAATAATTTAATTTTATTGAAAAAGAATACATATATTTATAAGCCCTCGAATGAAAAATAAAAAGGCAGTCTTTATTTTAACCGTTATTTATCAAATAACGTGACAATCAAGTTTCTAATATATTACAATTTTGCAAATTTTTTTATCGAAAATAAAAAATTACTTCTGTAGTATTAAAAGTGCAAGAATTTGGATATTACTGCATTAAACTTTTATTATTAATTAAAGAAAATAAAAGCCTTTCTCAAGGACTTAAACTAACTATGAACAAACATGATAGTGCAGTTTTAAAGCACTATAGTTAAAAATAATTACATGAGAGATTATTGTAATTGCCGTTATCTTCAAGGGTTAAACATCATCTTAAACTATAGTAAATATTTAATTTTTTTATGCGCCGATTTGAATATAAATCTTATAACTACAGGCATACAAAATTAAACAAATATTTTAAATTTTACTATTTAAAATAATTCCTGTTTCTAAGAGACCATCCAAAACCCATAATCATTTTAGAGTAAATTCCCTTTCGAAAAATAATACGCTTCGTACCGAAACCATTCAGATCCCGGTTATCATTTTACAAGACAATTCTCACATTACACCTTAGACACACAAGACCAGCTTAAAAAAACTACTTTAACTACCACATCAAGCGCCGCATTCCTAAGCGCAATAGGAAACAATAAAACTCGTCGTCTCAGCGATATCTCTCTCACACCTCTCATAGAAAACTAGGCCAATACACACACTCGCACAAAATCCCACAAAAAAAGACAAATACTCACCAGGCGTAGCGACTCTCTCAGGATCGCGGAGCAACCTAGTGCTGACGGCGAACTCCATGGTGCTGGTCAGCGGATGAAAGTAGAGCGTACTGTAGCCGTCGCCGCTGGGCGCCAGGGCCAGGCCGAACACGCCGTCAGACCAGTGGAAAGGCACCCCGGCCACGTTGAACTCGCCCGACTGCAAGAAGCGAGAACTCGAGTTACGGTTTATCCGGATTCGTTACGGCAGCGTATTAGGAGATACTCGAGGAGTGTCTGGGATTTTTGATGGCGAGTGAGTAGGTGGAGGGATTTAGGCGCTAGTGTTGGTTTATGTAATTTAGTTTTTCTTAAGGATGAGTTTTGAATTACGGGTGCTGTAATTTTAATTTGGCCAGGGCTGCAAATTATAAGTTTATTGTGAATCCATAAAATGATTATAGCACGAACTTTCATCATTTGTTCCCCTTTCTCTATGATGAACATAGTTTAGATGGGTATTAATTAATCTGATGAACATTACTATAAAGGAGCTCTTAAAAAATTATAGTCCGCATCAAAGGCGCATTACACTGGCTGGGAAAATTAACTTAACGCAAGAAAAGAAATTTCCCAAATTAGCCGAAATTTCATTATAAATCATTTTACTATATTTTTACGATAAACCGTAATGACTTAGAAACCGATCATATCGTTAAGGGATCCGACCAGTCTCCAGTTAATGATCCCGTCAAACAGTGAAATATCGCTCGTAAAGTCATTTTCCTCGACTTTCTATACCGATCATAATCATCATCGCCTGCATTAGTTTCAACGTCGCACCTTCAAGCTCTATCATGCATTATTCATCTCCAAGAACAAGTATCAATCTATTGTTACCGCTGCGAAAAAAACAAACTGTCCCCCATCGCCTTCCACATCCTCGAACAATATCCATATTTACAAGGCGCTTGCCGATAACAAGACGATAAATTAGCGAAGCATTGTTATTTTTCTAAATTACGCAACAGAACTTGTCAGCCTCATTCGAATATTCCGACTTTCTTAGAAATTAACTCCGCGCGTCTTTGATCGCGTCATCGCTCAATTTACGGCCTGGCTGCAGTCTCCGTAGGAAGCGCCGTGTACTTATCCATGCACTTAAACGGGCAGCTGCGCACCGGTTGCAAAAATCGTCAAAGAGATCAGCGAGCTTGATCCCAATTAGAGGCGCTGAAATTCATTAAGGCCGGTAGAACCGATCGCAGCTGACGTACTTGGCGCTACTTTCTATTAGAGTCAATTCAGGAATTCGCGAATGATTTGCAGCCACGGGGAGACAGTGAGCCGGTTGCGCGCGGGTGAGCGGAATGCCATTGATCGATATGCATAGCAGTTGAATTCCAAGGCGGCGCCGCGGCTTGATATTAGAGAAAATAAAGCCCTTTATTGGAGCGGAGTTTTTGGTGCGGGCTGTGTAAGGTAATATTTCGGTTAATTAAAGAGAAAGGTGAAGAAAAAACCATTCATGAGTTTCACTTTTTAAGGTGAATTGCCATGTGGATCTGGGTCAGGTAGATTGAATGTCAATCAAAAGGCTGGGTTCTTATATGGGATTTTTTTATGTTGATAGATCGATTGTTAATTGACGGTTTTGATTTTTTTGGAATTTATATACGTTTGACGACAATATTTTGGGATAACGAAATTTTTTAATCTGCTACTGTTGAGTAATTTAATAAAACAGTGTTTATAAAATATTTTAATTTTAATGTTAAATATTATTTAAAAAATTCTTATTTCGGTAAAGGTCAACAATTTTTTTAGCGAAATAAATTATATCGAAAAATGTCATGGAAAGCTTTTTTGTCACGTGCATATACAATGTTTGGCAACCTCATTTAGTTCATTAACACATGCGCACGAAAGAAAGAAACCAGTTAGTACGAATTCTATGAAAAAAAGAAACTTTTTTAAATTACAACTTTTTTCATGACAGTTACCGTTTTTAGTTCCAAGTTTTCTTGATAAAAATAACAATATTTTAAATGCAAATTAAATGTAAGAAATAAAATAAATTTTAAGGATTTTGTAAACTCATGTTTACAAATTGCAGTATTTATACGTGCGTACACCTACTTGGAATAACTGTTAGTCGCTCTGTATCCCCAATGTTAATTTTGACTTTCTGTAATTCGGTAATATCAATCTACGTTACGTGACTTCATTACTTCGGCTATACCCGGAAATCTAGATTACGAGTTTATCACTAACGAATATGAGTAAGTCATCAGTCTTAATGTAAGAAAGTTCATTAATCATCAGAAATAATTAATATTAAATAATTTCTTTTTGGAATAGTAACCGTAAAATTTGGTTTTATGGACTGTTTTTGGGCTGTGAAATGCGGATTTACTTACATACGTAAAATCTAAATCTTACAGACTAAAAAGCTATGTCTAGGGTGAAAAAATTACTCCTTCGCATATTCTTAAAATTTCTTTCACACCAAAAAATAACCCATAAAAATAAATCTTTATAGTTACTAATATAAAAACAAATTGTTCGTCATTCAGCCCAAAAATTTTACAATCTTATAACAAAAACTTAAAGAATCAAACTAATAAAATTTCAAACCCCCTTGAAAAAGACAAACCCAACTCCCCACTTGCCCAACTACAAATAAAAACCTACCCTCGGATCCGGATGGAAGTAGTGATGCTTGACAAGCCACGACTTGGCCAGCTTCCACGAGTACACCACCAGTCCAGGACCTCCCAGATCTCCCAGATATCCATAAGAATCATCACAATTGTAATCCTCCACTGCAATATTAGCAAAAAGCGAATCCGGTGTTCGCTGCTCCTCGGGTATCGGATACCTGCGCACCAGCTCGTCATTGGTGAGGTCGTAGACGAGAAGAGCTGGAGGCGCCTGCTGCTCTGGAGCGCCGAGGATGTCTACAAGGCCGGTGTCCAGGACCCAGAGACGGTTGCAGCGATCGGCTCGTACCCGGAATGTTGAGACGACTTGAGGGGGTGAGCCACCGCTGTATTCGTGAGCCTCCCAGGATGGGTAGGGCGTCAGAGGCGGAGAGGGCCTCGAGTCTGTGGAGAGAAGTAGATTTGGTGAGGTGTTGGGATAGATATTTTTGGGCGAGATTGTTTTAATGGAATTAAGTGGGTGGGCGTTTGATTCGGTGACGTCGTGATACTTTGTTGTATGGACGTAGTTTGATTTTAAACAGAAGCAAATGAATATTTAGCGATTTTCAAATGTGTGATATGTTATTCAAATGCGGTTGTATAATTTATTTTGATATTGAATGTTTTGCAGTTTATCTGATCGTTCGAATCTATAAATATTTACTGATTTCTAATCGATTAGTAATAATACTAGAATTTGTTACAAAAACTTTATGTTTATTAATCGTTGAAAATTGAGTCGCGAGGTAAATTGTATATTATCGCAGTTAGGAAATCATGACTTTGAATACTTTAAGTTTTATTTTTTTTCTGTTATAATCAGATCCAGTTTTATATCATGGAAAAGTTATGAAATCTACTTACTCAAGCGAATAATTAAATGAGTTCCGGTTCCAATAACCATGAAATCTAGCTGTCACGGTTGAACCCTAATTAGGTTTCATTTTTCGTATCATTAGATTTAGTTTAAATTTTTACATTAAAAAATATTATTATAATAGTATTAAATAAAAATGATAAACTAATTGTGCAAAAAATGAGAAAACTTATGTACCAAGAAGGCAAAAGTTATTTTTAAATCTCGCAAAGATTACTTTTTGAGCATTCTCCTTGACTGCATTACCAGGCAAGTGCTGTAAGATGAAGTACTTAAGTAACATGTAATTTTTTTGCAAAATTGAGCCGTTTTTCTTCATCGACACTATCATAAAATAAATCACACCGCATTGTAATTTGCTTCTGTCTTGAAAGTTATTCAAAAGATAAATCATTGGCTAGCAATAAACTTACGTCCTTCCGATTTTATTTTAAAACTGTCCGTTCGTTCGCCCCAAGATTTACGCGCAACATGTGTTCCCCTTGCCCGCTATTGCAATCTGATAATTAGCAAAAATAAATGATAAAAATAAACAAAACATCAAAATAAATCAACCGTTACTTTCAATTAAACTCCTCCAATCTTACATCAAAATCACACCTCGCTTTAGAAATCCATTATCCCGACCGATCCGACCACCCGATCGAATTTCACACTTCTCCGATCGCTTCCGTTCCCCCATTTTTGCAAACCATTAATTACTTTCGCAACCCTCCCGCAAAGCCCAAAAATTACAACAGCGCCTCGAAAAGAAAGTACAACTTAGCTGTGTGCACCAACCGTTAATTTTGATGTAATTAAGACTGGCAACGACGCCTCGCCTCCACCTGGGCACTGTGATAAAGAGCCGGTCACCCGCGACCTCCAGCCCAAGTGGCAAATTGTCCTCTTGTCTATACTCCGGGAAGAGCCGCTTCGTTTCCTCACTCGGCCAGTCGTATTCCATCTGTTTCCACTGATAAGCCACCCTTAGATGGTCGATCGCCGAGCTGACGCCGAGGACAGCCAGGAGTAGGAGCAGCCCTGGGAGACGCATTTTTTGGACTTTTGGTTCTGCGCGGCTGTGATGAATTCGCGCCCTACATTCAAGAGGGCGTGAGCACTGGCTGCTGCCTGGTCAGCGCTGCGCTGCTTTCTGTAATTAGGGAGAGAAAAAATGGATATGGAACACGGGCTGTGTTTTTTTTTACATGTCAATAAGAGGGAATCTTCTCGTGTTCCAAATGCAGGTTCGCAGCGATTTGGATCGTGGCGTGAGATGAGTGTCATTATGCGAGAGTGTATACGAATGTAGTTTAAATATATGCAGGACGATGCGTGTGAGATTTACTGTAAAGTGTACTGGAGCCTTGCGCTAATGACTTATTTTCATAATTTATATTGTCTAGCGTGCAATAAGCAGGGCGCTTATTTGCTCTGCGCGGCGAAAATTTGTTTGACGGCAAGTAGACCACGAGTTCGTTGGATGCACGTAAAAGGATGGTAGAGCGGTGCTTTTTAAGGCCTGGTGATGCGAAATAATTGTGTAATTAATGCGCGGAGTGATTATAAAGAATTATTTGACGCATGCCGTACATTATTTTAATGTCTGAAATTTCTGGATGCTACGAAATACGTAAGTAGTTTGTAATTAATTATTGTTAATTGTAAATTAATCGATCGTATTTCAGAAAAGTCGTAATCTGCCATAAAGAGACGTTTATTCCCACATTTTTTATTTCCATTGTTACAGATCTCCTCCAAGTTTCTGTATTTTATGTGTACTTTCACTTTTTTTACCTACAGGTACTCAAGCTAAAAAGCTAATAACTTCCTTCAAACCAGCCTATAAAACCCGAATCATCCAGCATCATAACCGAAACAGATCTTCAAACACTCAGAAAAAAAAAAACAATCGAAACACCAAAAAAAAGCCTAAAACGAGCAATGATTCACTCCCATAACACCAACTCACAATCTCCGAAAACTCACGCTCGACCAGCTCGCAAAAAAACCCACTACCTCACCTCCAGCCTCCAAACCCACCGTTTTTCCCGCAAAACCGCAACGACTCATTTTTTCCCCACTCATCAGCACCCGCAATTTAGAAGCACACGACCCACCGCGACGAACCACATAAATACATCCCGAGAAAATCATCAGACGCCCACCGAAAATTCACGTGGACCGAAAACTGGCCTCGCGCTCGTGACGCAACTGGCTTTATAACGGTGCGCATAAGTACCACGCGGACGCTCGGGAATTCGAAGAGATTTTATCTCTCTCTCCTTCCAGTGCGCTGGGTGAGTGACGCCGAGTGACCATAGGAGAAAGCACGTGTGCGTGCTCCGGCCGTTTTCTATATGCGCCATTGGCGCGCTCTCGTTTTTTTTTCCTGCGCTCGCCTGTCCCCGCCGCGGCGGTAGTAAAGTCCGATACGTGCCCGCGTTAGTTTCGCGCGTTTTTACGCGGGTAATTGGGTAAAAAGGTATGGTTTTAGCGGCGCGCGATGATCGTATCGATGGAAAATGGCTTTTCCCCAGAGGTCTTTCTCTTTTTGGTTTTTCAGGGGGCTCGATTGAAAAGTCCGGTGTGCTGCGGCTCGAAAGAGAAAGCACCGGTTCGGTCGCAATTTCTTTGGTTTTGTTTGGGGAAAAAAAAAATCGACTTCTGCTGATATTCTTACGTAAGCGGGCCGTTAAATCGAGAAGTAAGAAGTCGTTTTTGGTTGTTGCCGGGATAATTTTATTTTAAAAATGACCTTGATGGCGCGTGAGCGGCAGTTTAAAAATGTAGAACGTTTTGTGAAACTGTTTTATTTTTTTATGGAGTGTATCGGCCTGCTTATTAATGTAGTCGATATTATTAATTTTGTTATACTTATTAAATTTCTAAGAGAAACTTGGCCGTTCGATTTTTATGATTTTCGATTTCATTAACGATGTAAATCCGGACGACTTATGCGTCGCCGATCTCGTGACTACGAAATATTAATTAGGTCCTTTAAAACCCGCCGAAATGTATGAATATTAATTACGTACAAAAATACATCGATTTTATAATTTACATATTTTTTTATTAGCAGCAGCTACCGCTTTTTCTAATTATAAATACAAATCTCACCAAAAATCAAGTTCACGGAAAGTGACTCATTTCGCTACATAAAAAAAACCATAAAGGGGTCATCTCACCCAAAAACAACGAAGACTCACCACTCCAAAAGAAAAAACTACCTTTATTGTTAACGATCTCACCACCCTTCAACGCGCACACCCAACCGAAACCCTAATTACCATCCACTCCCTTTCCCCAACTCCCCTATAATCACTCGCATAAACAATATCACACTAAAAAAAAAATATCAAAAAAAATCACAGCTCAAAAAACCATCACTCGCGGATATGACAACACAAAAAAAAAAACGCATACAACAAAGCACTTGAATATACCCACCCTGTATATCGGTATAGAAATGGGCAATCGCGCGGGCGAGCCGCCGGTGAACGGTCCTCGCTCTCTGAGTTGACGCGGGACACTGACTGGGTATGGGGAATACCCGCGCTGGCGGGCGCGCGCGCGCGGACAGCGAGCTTTGTATATACAGGCGAAAAAGGTGGGGCGTGAAGCCGGTCTTCTTTTACCCTACTAGGATCTCGCTCGACGCGTCATTTTTATGGCGGATATGCACTTTTTGGCTTTACGGCTCTACGTACGTAGGCGCCTGATGGCCTGGCATGCGGTTATGTAGCTCGTTTGGTTTGTCGGGGAGCGAAGGTAGCTTTTGTTGACCATTGCGTTATGCTGATTTTATGGTGCGGCTGTCAAGGCTGGAGCTGTGAGGCTGGAAAAACCATAAATCCGCTGGGCGAAAGGATAGGGAAGGTCGTTTTGACGCTGGCGCGGGGATACATAGCTGGACATGAATGGAGCTTTGAGAAGTAAAATGGAAACTCCAACAAAGCGATAGATGAATGTGCTGGCCTCGGCAATGGGACTCAGTGTGCGTATGCGCGACATGGAGCTGGGAACTTTTACTGGATGACGACTGGAAAGTCATGTTAATATAATTAAGGAAGTGTAGTGGTTTGACTAGTCGGCTTTGACTTATTTCCGATGCACTAAGTGGGACTTGACCTATTACTCTATACTTTCTTCTGGAGGTAGCGGATTTGAGCGTGTGATTATCATAAGGATATGATTAATAAGTGTGTAAAATTTTATTTTTTATTTTTTTGTTTTATTTCTTAGTATTTTTCGAGTCTGGATCAAAGAAACCCCGAGCGAGAAGTTTTATGAACCACTTTTTGTTAACCAATCTTTTTTAAAATAATTGGAGATGTTTTACAGGCAATAAAATAAGCACTCTTAATTATGACATTAGCATTCATTCTAATATTCGAAAAATTTTTTCATCAAATGCAATGAAAAATATTAAAATATTTATCATAATTTGAATTTCATTTCATTTTGAAAAATTAAATTTTAATCAAAGGGTAATATAAACGATAAATTTTACCATTTTCCATGACGTTACGATTAATAGTACAGTGTATAACTTTTTTCAAACCTACTGCATTGATTAAAATTATAGGAGGCACTTAGGCCAAACAGGTTTATAAGCTCCACTCGTAGAAATCGCTTATACAATCGTTATTATATCCAAATCGTTTTTAAATTACATTAGATTAAATTATTACATTTGATGCATTAGTATAGAAGATTAATCGAAAGAAAATATGCTAATAAAATTAAAAATACAAAAAACCATATCAATCTTACTAATTATACCTCGCAATTGTTTGCGTTTCCCTCATACCGTCTCACTGGATGCACCAGAAAATAAGTTAAAAAACACCATTTAAACTTATGTAAAAACTATAAGTAGAGAAATTTAACGCTTTAAAAATGTTCATGATATTGTCCATACACGTATACAACGTATCAGATCTTACATTACGCAAAGTGAAAGTGTCTCCAATTTATCAATGCTCTCAAGCTGATAAGCCGTTGAATTTTCCGTCCCAAGGATCTCATTAAATAAATAATTCGAACTTCCTCTAAAACGTAACCTTTCTAATCCATTCACTAAAAAAAAATCTCGTCTTCGCCACTACCTATACTCTTGTATTCGCTTCTACAAAAAGAAAAAAATATTTGGAGAACGCGCGATTTCTTTCACTTTTTTACAAGTGAAACGCAAAGGTAAGAAGATCGTTCGCTCAGTACAATTTCCCAATGCACATTGGGTAATTTGTATATCGAACGATTCGAGACGAAATTACTCGAACCGGCTTCATTCGTTCCTCTGGGATCCACTTACGCAATCCCTGATACATTTAATCTCGCGTCATTTATATTTACACAAGAGCTAAGAAGTAACCTGACTTCTATAATACATCACTGCACGAGCGTTTCGTGTTGATCAAATTCTGACGGCTGAAAAAAAAAGTGAACGTTCCGACTAGCCCTAAGGTCTGATCGATAATCAAAACATTTAATTTCCCATATCGCAATAAGAAAATCAGTGGACACAGCAAAGCACCGCAGCGCATTCAGCTACTGAAAAAAAGATACACCTAAACCTACACATTACTAAAAAAGTAATGTACCTCCAAGCGCCGGGGCTATTAATCACAAAGCGCTCTCCAAGCCTCTAAACACCTCTCCAGCAATTTTCAAATTACACCAACAGCGCCTTCAACAAAGTCACCAAAGCCCAGTGACTCGTCATAAATAAAATCATTACTCTCAAAGGAAGATCACTCATCCAACATCCGAAGCGAATTCAAAAACCCGCGCGGCAATTCGCAAGCATCACCGTCACGCTCACGTGCGAATAAAAAAAAAATATCTCGCAAGCGTGATGCAGAAAAAGGAGACATTAAAGCCGGACGAACGTACCTTCCACATATACGTTCTCGATCCGCGAAGGACATTCTTCGAGCGAGCGCACATCACGCATAATCGAGCGTGCCGAGGGACTTTATAATGGAGAATGGCTCGCGCTGATTTTCCGAGACGGGAAAGAGATAGAGGATCTTGGAAGGATTCCTCGAGCGGCGTGCGCTTCATGTGTGGACTCGCGGGTAAATATAGAAACGTTGATGATCGTAATGAAAACTTTTTCAGTTTTATTGTTGCAGGGAGTCCGGGACGATAAAACCGAGAAAATAAGTAATAAAGCGAGTACTAGGTTTTATACGTGGCAAACAAGTTTTTATAAATTTTGCACAATATCTTGAGAGGATCGCGCGCTATACTCGCTTTACGATGCACGCGGAGAAGTTAAAAGAATCGGAGTCATTGCCAGTGCTGCTATGGGTGGGAGCAAAGTTTATACGTTATTATGAGGTTCAATTAAACCCCGTTATAACACCCAGCGATACTACGCAATACGCATCGAGTTTTACGTAAGCCGGCTGCTCATAATAAGAAAGTATTGTGCGCGAAAATTCTTGCCGCGGTTGTTATAGCCTGCCACAAGAGCGAAGGACAAATCGCTCTCAAAATTCCGGCGAGTCGAACGTTTTACTCTCAAAATGAACGCAACGTTGTGTTTTCAAGGAATTATGAAGCTTTAGCGCCTATCTCATTTTCAAACTCCAAAGCAGGCGTTAAAATGTGGAAGCGCTCGACGTTACTCGAGCTAACAATGATAGAACAGTCGAGTTAGTACTTATAGGAGCGTGGACATCGATGCGTAAAATGAAAAAGCCGGCTTGTTTTCCAGCCGTCTAGTTACATGCCTCGAGCATTCTTTCAGCAATTCCTCTAACGATCGCGTTGGCTCGATCGATGCGCTGCTTCGATGCCGCTTTGAAACAGCTGGGAAAGTACACATGCGTGCGCGGCGAGCTTCTTTATTTTCAGTTTACTAAAAGAGCTGGTAATTCTCGGCTCGGCTTCTCTTGCCGATCTGGTTTGTTGATAGCGGTATGAGAATGAAGAATATTTCTGTGTTTGTTGTACTTCTACGGGAACGTATTCTTTTTTGTATACGAAAATATACTATTGTTATCTTATTGTTTGCAATAACGTTTAGAAAAGTGCGTACAGCTGTTTGTAAATAAGACAAGTATAGAAAAAGCGCCGGGCCGATCGCGATATACATTTCTCTTCTGAAACAATTTTAAGTACCTCTGAGTGGTTAATTGATATTTAATTGCAGAGCTAAGTTATCAGTCGAACTCCATACATGGCCTAATGCTCTTTGCAGACGCAATAAAACTCGGCTGCTTTACAGCCTTTTTACAACGCGTAAGTGCGGGTTTCGAGCGCTCGAGCCTCTTAGTTTAACACCATTTAGCATCAATAAGTGCACTTTCCATACGATGCTTTAAACGCATGTGGGAAACAAAGTGGCTCGGCGATGTGTAAATAAAAATTGGCGTATTGATCCAGCGACGGTGTGACGGTAGAAAAACTAAAGCGCTCGGCACGATCGTTTGCTTTTTCCCGAAAACACGAGGAATTCTTGAGTACGGTCAGATAAAGATCTGCGATAGCGATTCTCGCTGTAAGATAGCTCACGCGCGGTGTTTTGTCGAAGAAATCGATTAGCATAGTACACGAAATCGACGAAACGGG
This sequence comes from Eupelmus urozonus, assembly GCA_900480035.1. Lineage (NCBI taxonomy): Eukaryota > Metazoa > Arthropoda > Insecta > Hymenoptera > Eupelmidae > Eupelmus > Eupelmus urozonus. The sequence continues at coordinate 18,580 of UELX01000862.1, forward strand.
CCCTGTCGCCTGTAATTTCTGGATGTCTATTTGCGCTTGGAATGCGATACTTGCATACTTGAAAAATTAGGAATCCTTAAAAATAAGCGTTTGAAGTCGAATAATTACTGATTATTTCAATTTTTTATAAACAGTAACTAACTTTGACATTCGTTCTTATTTTGACACCAAGATAGAACTTTCCGCATTCAACCACCTTATTAACGTCGGAATCCAAATTACTCAGCAATTACTAGTAAACACGACACTTCAAATCCAACTGCACAGCACCACTCTCGCCGAAATAATCACTCGGCGCGTTATCCTTCCGAAACCACAGCTTCAAATCTTTCCCGCCACGCGTCTCGTTTATCCATAAGTAGAAACATTCCGAGTCCGTTCAGCCGGCCTCCTTTTCCTCGCTAATCACGCCGATCCACACATCGTACACCCGTCGATAACGGATTTTTTCATTGGCCGCTCTCAAAGGCGTGTACCTAAGATACGCGATTTTATTATCTTTTTATTTTGTCGGCCCTCGCGGAAGGAAAGCGAGGCAGCTCTAGCGTGCAACGTCGCGATCGGCGTACGCGATGATTGCCGGCTTCGGGGATCGTAATTACCCGGAGGAATAATTATTTCCGTCGGCGGGCAAAGGGCGGCTATTAGAAAGGAAACTCCTGACCTAGAAACGCGGCTGCGAGGATGATTCGTGACGAGTCGGGAGTGTGTATCGCTGTATTATCCGGCGATTGCGAGTCGGCTCGCTGGGGGGTTTTGAAATTGGTAATTGCAGGCGTGTGTACGGACGAAAAATTACGATTACAGGGTTGCTTGGCGAGGAGAGGAAGATTGGTGGGCTTTTCGGGAAGGAAAGTTTTGTGATACTTTGCTTTGTGTGGGATGTGTTCGTTTTGACGTTGATGAATTGTAGGGTTTACCGGTTTTAATATTTTTTTCGGCGTGCTTTTGCCGATTTTTTTTATTTGCTAATGAATTAAGTTGGTATTGAGACTCTGTATGGAAAATTTTTAAAATTTTGATTGAATTGAAAGATCGGTCGAAATTAAGTTATTCATAAGATGATTTTACTTTGTTTTATTTGCAAGCTACAGGGAGGTAATAAAAAGAACAAGAAAAAAGATAATAAAAGAACTAAATATCCTTACAAAAAATCCCGCAAGTAAAATCTTAACCAGTAAAGCGTAATCATTCAATTATCATTAGTTCAAAACTAGTCCCTACATACCTACACCACAATTATAATAATACCAAAGCTACCTTCACAAATCCTACTCGCGTCCCACTTGATTCTCCACCCACACTCCCCCCTTAAAAACAGAAGCAACACCGGACCACCACTATAAAAAACCAACCTAAGCAAAACTCTCCGAAACAAACTCAACAACCCGCTACCCACATCCATAAATCGCGCAAAGCGGCCATTAACGAGAGCGCTCGTGCAATAACGCCAAGAGCGCGCTTATCTGTTATTTCATATACGCTCCAAGCGTTAGAGAAGCCGTCTCTCTCTCTCTCTCTACAAGCTTTCACTTTCGAATCGCTCGGCCTCGCGCCGAGCATATACATACACCCAGCCTCGATATACCTACCTATGTACCTACATACATACCTGTCGCACAGGAGAGCCGACATATCGACGAGGATGCGCCTGCTCAGGGGCTCGGCCCATTCACTTTTCTGGGTATGGCGCGCGCGTTGGCTTTTCCTTTTTTTCTCTCTTGTCGTCGGCATTGCGAAAGGGATGAGCAGCGAGTTCGAGCCGTGAACTCCCGAGGAGCGAACTTTCGAAGGTGTGCGGGCCTTTTCCCGCGGGTTCGACGATCGAGAGGAGAGATGGCATTTTTTTGGACCTGAAGGAGGATGAGAGAGGTTTTGTTGGATGATGCTGCGAGCGGGGAGTGGGATGATTTAGCAGCGCTTTGCTTTTTGCTTCTGCCGGTCGTATTGTTTGGAGGCTTGCGCAATCAGCGCCGTTAGGAGCTGGCTCTTTTTACCTGGTTTTGAGGTGTTAACCGTGACTCGGGTGTAATTGTGAATTTGTTGTATGGTGGATGTTATGCCTTTAATTTCGTCATTCTTTAATTAGTTACTGTTGTAATGTTTACTTTGTATGGATTGCTTTTTGTTGTAATTGATATGATTCTTTTTTGTTTTACTTTTGTTAGTAGTTTTCTTGTTACATATAAAATTGTCAAATAATTTTTCATAAAGATTCTCTACATTTTCATTGAATACTAATTTGTTATTTCGTAAGCTAGCAATGCTATTTGATAAAATAAAATTTTTTTAAAATAAAGTATTTTAGTATTAAGAAAATTGTTCCGAATTTGCAATATTCAAATAACACAAAAGTGGATTTTATTATACCTACCTTTATCATTTTTCTGAATTCATTAAAATACGGTTCAATCAGCCTTTCAGTCGTTACTTGCGTTCACCTTACATCCTCGTTACCGTCCAGGCGCTGAATTATTCAGAGACTAACTCGAAAATCTTGCAGAAACCGACCTCCTTCTTAGTTTCGTCGCATACGAGAGTGCGATTCACTTGTTGCAATTTGCATGTTTAAGTACCTGCATAAAATGTGCAACAAAAAAAAAGAGAGCAAACAGTAATTTTCAAAATAATATTATTTGTAGTAGTGTTGTAAAGAAGTATATTAAAATGAATAAAACAATAAATAATGCAACAGATTAACTATAACAATATTTTAAGTAACTATTAATTAATGAATTTTTCGAACATTTACAATTAACTTTTATGAAAAAACGATCAAATTGCGTATATGCTCAATGACAATTTAATATATTATTGAAGTTGTACGATATTTAATTTTAATTGGTCGTACAAACTCACGGTCAATTTAAAAATTATTTCATAACATAAATAAAATATTATTAAATTTTAAGTAATGAGATAGGGAAACAGAAGGTATATTCGAAATCATCGCCAGGTAAGAAATATATAATTTACAATACTCGAAACAGCAGCAAACATTTTTCAACAGATTATTTAATGCACAGGTAACGCCTACGATGATTCCGAAAGTAAATAATACACCAGTGCTCTCGTAACAAATTCATTTCTTTATTCATCACGTCAATAAATACACGTTCAAGTGCAATACACTAAATTATTCGCTTGAATCGTTTTATTATTTGCAATATGTTTACTTTTCAATCTTCGTCGATCGGTTTTCACGTGACTTCCCTCGGCTGAAAAGAACAATGCTGTAGAAGGATACTAAGGTAATCAATTATATACGTGTTTTTTTTTTACTTTCTCACTTTACGTATCAGTTGTATTGCCTGCATCGTATCACATCATTGCTGATGTTTATTATCAAATTCATGGTAGTTGGCATTTAATGAAATATAGATTTCGTTGCAGAAAAAAATATGAACAAATCATCATACCTCGGTCTTGCGGTGTGTTACAAAGGTTCGTCACTTCGGTTTTACGTCAATATGTAAAGTTTCAGTAGCTTTTACACATCATTACTTGGCTTAACCATACATAATATTGTTTCTCGGTCCAGCCACGCGTCTCCGCGGACCACGAGGCTAAAGTTTATTTGATTTTTCATTTCGATTTCATTCCGAACTATGTACACACTTAAAACGAATCGCACCTTATCATTTATTCAATAATAATCAATGTTTAAAAAGTCTCTAATAAGTTTATTGCATTGCAATAGATATTACTAATTTAGAAAAAACATTTTCTTAAACGCTAAAAAAATAGCATCCTTAAGAAAAACTACAACGCACGTATACACAATAACACTTACGTAACTCTACGTGTGTAGCAAAAGTTTATCCTCGCGCCGAGTTACACTCATGTAGTATCAAATGATTCTGACAAAAGAAAAATGACTCGAATGTGAAACAACCGAGTCGATCGCGCATCCAGCCCGCTTCTATAGCCTCGAGATCCCAGACGGTAGGACCAAACAATCGCCTGCCTGGTGCGGCAAGGGACCGGTAAGGTCCAACAGCGATTAGAGCTGTGATTGGTTGAAACAATATGTGGCCTTCGTTGCTCGTCGCTTTCGGGTACGAACTGCGAGTGTATTACAAACAGATTAGCGCAAACAAAAGAAGAAAATGGTAATATTGATCACGGGTTTACATCTACGTATATGCAACAAAAAATAACGCGCGTTCGTCCCGCAAGCGGCGAGCAGCGCGGCCCAGAATTTTTCCGGTTCGAGCTTATATTCCACAGAACGTCTTTATTATATATCGGAAAAAACAATCGAGATAATCATATATGTATGACACTCAATATAAGTAACAGAAGAACTTCTACATGTTCAAAATTAATTCAAGTAACGGGCGAGGCTCGCACGCACCTGGCCGCTGAATTAAAAACATCGATCGTTTAAGGATAACGCATATAAGATACAGCTAAAAATAAAGCAACAACAAGAGGCGGCCAACTGAGCGCGAGAGTCGCGCGGAAGGTTCACTTATAATTTATTATTATAATAAACAATGCGTAGCTTTCAATACGTACAGGTGTCGTTACGTACGGCGCGGTTCGCTGTTTTACTTTTGACGTGTCGATTGAGAATGTGGACTTTTTCATTTTCACGTGTATATGTGTATATGTTATGTATATGTATGTGTGTGTAAATATTTTCAATTTTTCTTTTTTTTTACGTTGTGGAAACTTTTGGTAAAAAAAGTGACGCAGAAATAGAGCTCGAATTTTTAGGAAGAAGTGAGATAGTTGAAAAGGAGAATCGATGATAAACCAGGAGAGGAAAATAAGCTTCGATCACGAATTCGTTTAATATCAGAGTTACGTTATAGTGAAATTCGCGTTTGCTACTAAACATTTATAAAATGATTCAACTTTTGTAGAAAGTACGATAATATAAAGTAAAAAGTTTATCAATATGAAAAATCTAACATTGAATTTCTAATAAATTTTGGTTTAAAAATAAAACAATAAAATTTTTTAAAGAATTAGTCAAATTAAACAGATACAAGAAAAATAACTGAATTAGAAACTTTAACCGTAAAGTTAAGAAATCCTACATAAAACAATTATTTTTCCAATGCTACTTTCTCAAAAAGAAGCATGATAAGCATCAAACATGGGAAAATTAGAAATTCGCTCGATCAACTGTTCGACTTTAAAACTTTTCGACTGTCAAACGTTGATATTTGTTTATTTAAAAACAGACGTTGGACATCTTGCGTATCCGCACCTTCGAACGCATGCACGTTTATACAAAGTTACTTTCAGCGTCGTATATTTGCGAAAACGTTGCACTCACGCGATCGAAGCTTGGCTGATTGCCAGAGAGAAAGAGAAAGAGAGAGAGAGAGGAAAGTTTGGTTGAAGTAGCGTGAGTTGAGTGTCGAGAGTCGCTGTCCATTAATAACTGATCTTTATCTTTCACTCTCATTTCAAATGTTATCTTATTAAGTTTTTTTTTTTACTGTTAAAGTTTACTCTACGTTTGAGAGAGCATCCTCTCTGTACTTACCACTCACTCATCCGCCGCCCAACAATTGTTCCTTGCAAGGAAAAAGGCTTTTTTTTCTCGCACCGAGAAGGTCCATCGAGAGACCATTTGCACGAATTAATTTTCAAATTTTGCTGTTTTATCTTTTTTTATGGTTACTAAAAAAATTTTTTAAGTTGCTATTATTTATAAAAATTTAAGAAGTTCAGAGTTTAGTTATTTATTTTCTTTTTTGAATTTTTATAAAACTTTTTTGATTTAATGTATAGCTTGGACCTTCTAAATTCATTTTTCTATAATAAGTGAAATATAGTAAATCTACTTTAGCGATCAGTAATATATAAAGCGCCTGAGGTATGCAAATCTCAAGTGTAAGAGCGGATGGAACTTTCTAAATGTGCTCGTATATAAAGTGTTGCTCGATCAAAGTCAAAATACACATATCCAAGTCCACACTATTATGTTTCTTTACAATGGATAAAACATCATAATCAATAAAAGTACAATAATGTAACACTCAATAAAAAAAAAAAGAAATAAAACGTCAAGTGGCCACAACACACTTGAAAATAAGAAAATAAAAAAGATAATCACACAATTATTACTTTTTTTCTACAATGTGCACATTATGCAATAATAGCCATTTTTGTTATATTTCCAACAAATTCGTTCACTATTGAACGCAAGAGTTCATTTTTTAAAAGTATATGTATAAATATGTACAAGATGTCACGATAAATTCTCATCAAGAGAAAAGAAAAAGATCAAGACGTTTAAAGTCTTTAAAAAAATTCTTTACGTATTCGTTCGTGTGTGTCTGGTGTAAAAACAAAAAAAAAACTCGATGAACGAACTCGGTGCAAGTATAAGATTTTATAATATGTTTTGAAAATAAAAATCTAATCGACAGACTAACCTGAGGCAAGCGCTGATCCACCCGCGTAGCCACCAAGAGAAAAGTCATTTCTTTGGCAGCAACGCGTATGGGGCCTCACCTTGTCTCTCACATTCGCGTCTCTACGAGACGATACTGGCACAGCGTCCGAGAGAAATGATTTTGTACTGTAGAAAAGTTTGGTTGATTTTACTAGTTTTTAAATTAGTACAAAATATACTAATATTTTTTTAGTATGTGGACTGCTAAATAAAGAAACTTTCTTGCGTTTCTTGTGTTAGAGATTAAGAAGTACAACTACTATATTAAATTAGTTATTGATGTTTGTGTAAATAATTTTTGTTTTTTAATAAGAAAATAAAGTGATTAAATTCTACAGAGTCATCGATTCTCTCAGACAACTGATTTATGACATGACGTTTAATCAACATCATCAACGTTAATAATATTAATAATGATTAATATAATAATTAATATAAAGAAACAAAGGATTTTTGCTAACTTCTGATTCTTCGACTTGCTGTGTGCGTTGGAGTGCGACGTTGACCGTAGTTGGACACATACACGTAGACTTCTTGTTCTCGATAGTGTTTTTATAAGCACAAATAACAAACAACAAAAATCTCTCTCACTCATTTTTTAACTTTTTCGCGCATCATCATCAGTTTTCTCTCTCTATCACGCAGACTATCCTTGGCTGATTTTGTCTTGGTGGTTTGTGGTGCAGCGTGTGTTATTCTCATTTTCTCTTGTATTGTGTAGTTGTTTTTTTATCGCTCTCTCTTTTCCTACTACTCGCTCTCTTCTTGCTTCACTAAGACAAATCGCTTCGCTGTGACGGCGAAGAAATTCAAAGCGAGGGGGATTTTCGTTTTGCAAAACATTTTGACAGTTTGTAATATTAAGTTGTAGCGGAAAAGTGTACACTTATTCGACTACTAAAGCTACAATATCATTAAAAATACTTAAAGCAGCTTTAGATTACGTATTTTATAATAATTTTGAGTTTTCTTCCGCCTATATAACTAACTTTATTCCGTTTAATACTCTAATACAGTCTTCTAACCATCAATATCTGAACTTGAATTAAAATCGATAAATTACGGTAACAATGAAATGATCGAATTCGATTCTAGAGTCATTAAATTTGAAGAATTGACCAGACCTTACGTTTTTTTTTTATTATTTCGACACGACATTTATCAGTGAACATCTCGATTATCGTAACATTTATTACAGAAAGGCATTTTACTTCTCGGGTAACATAAACCGATAAGCAAATGCATCCAAGTTTTAAACGTTGCAATCTGCCAAAAATCCCTCCCGCTCAGAAAGCTCCCCGAGAGTCCAAGCACCCCAAGCGTTTCGTCTCTCTCCCTTTGCCCTTCCCCCACGATTCTTCACTTTTAACGTCGCGCACTCTCATATCGACGAGTCGAAGGCCAAAGTAGAGGCAGCCAGACAGACGAGAGCGAGTCGAAGGTGAGAAAGGGCGCGGGCATTGATCGTCCAGATGTCTCTTATTTTATTTTCTTTAAATCATCATCATCATCATCATCAGGTGATCGCATGCTGGTGAGTGCGTATCTCTTGGGGGAGTGGGCTCGCTTCTCTCAAGGTCGAGCCCAGAGCACAAAGTGCAACGGTGCGGTCGATGGGGGCCCGTCCGCGGTCATCGGAGGCGATCATCTAAAACGCGGATGCATCATTGGCGCCAACATCGGCGCTCCTGGGAAGCCCATGGGGCCAGCCGCAAAGGCCGGATGCATAGCACCCGGTGGCAGATGAGCTCCTAACATACCTGCAAAAACAGAGCTGTGTGTCAGTTGGATTTAAGGCTTCAAGGCTTTATTGGTGATTTTTGTTTTTCTTTCGAGAATTACTTTTAATAGATATTTATATATACCGGCAGAACGAAAGATCTGCTTCGCTTATAAAGATTTGGTATCAATTTTTTTTTGTATTTGCTTTCTCTTTGACTTGCTTTGTTAAGGGGGTGTGAAAGTCTAATTTTGGTTTGGTTGTTTTTTATAAAGCCGATGCAGGCGATTAAATTTATCATTGATTTTTAAATGCCGATTCTATTGTCCGTTTTGTGATAATCTGATATTGAGTACAAAAATGTTGTGTTATATTCACGTGAAACACAAAAACAAAATATTGTAAATATGAATTTTCCAATTACATTTTCAAACTTTATAGCAATAACAGACAATTACACAACGAAATCAATGAGAATGAGCGATCAACAAATAAATTAACATAAAAGAAAAAATAAAGAGTTTTGAGTCGATAAAGCATAAGGGGACGACGCAGGGCAACGTCAATACTTCACACCCTCTTAGTGCTCTAAACACGATTAATATAATTATACTTTTCACTTGTGTATGTGTGTTCTTTAAATTTTTTTTATTGTACTTACGTCGCGCGAATACATCGACAAAACGACTCAAGTCTTCAGCTTTGCGTCAACTCTCGTAGGTCGATCGGCAAAATCGTTTTGAAGATGCATCGACGCTTTTTGGAACAAACTCGAGTGACAGCCGATTATTTTTATTTTTTACTGCTTTACTTTAATGTATTCTTTTTTATTAAAAAATACAGTAGGCGAATGAGTGTTTATTATTTTAATGTTATCAGTGATATTCGATATAAAATCCAAAATAATAAAACTTGTTAAGAAAATTAAATTTTTATTGCAATGGAGTGACCAATGTATTAAATTTATTTGGTGTTGACAAAAAGGAACATTGATTTTTAGGAATAAAAATAGCAATTTTAATGGCAAATGCAAGCTTATTTTTATGTTGTACTTACTTTGAGTTTCTTTTCAGAAAAATTTTTAGTTTAAAGCCTGTGCATCCCGAAACCATAATTAAAATAATGAAGATTAACGCAGCAAGTACTATGGCCAATATTTTAATACGAGTTGATGTAGGTGAATAATTAATAAATTTTTGTGTATGTATGTGCAACTGTATGTGAAAGTTATAATTTCCTAAAATAAAAAAAAAAATTTTAATTTACTTATGTAATTCCCTACTTTTCTAAGTCAAACAATGAACTTGGTTAGTAAATCGATATATACTGGATTAATACGGGATGAATAAGGGAAACTGTACCATTATAGTCTAATAAAAAAACTCCAGAAGACACACTGACGAAAAATCTCAAGTTCTTTACCAAGTACCAAAACTACTAGAAAACTAAGACGTCTTTTAAACTACGATTTTTTCCAGCTCTTGCCAATAAAGCTGTCACAGTACGTAATTAATCAACGTCTCACTTTTCCAATGCACACTACAGCGGCGCATCTTTTGAAACTTCTCTACAAGTCTATCAATTCTCCATGAATTCAAAGAAACGCATGCATATATACCAGGTGCACTCTGAGTCACGTAATAATACCAATAAATTCGTGTACGCTAAAAAAAAAAGAAACAAATTCACAGCGAAACGAAAGAGAAAAACCGAGTATAGGACAAAGGTGCTAGCACACAAAGTGAAAGGATAAAAGGACGAGAAAACAAACGCATATACATCTCACGCAGTCTATATAGAAGAAAACGTACACGCGTCTGCCTCGCAAACGCACATATCAAAATTCTGCGCCACCTCTCGGATCGGCTGTCACCCGGTCCGTCTCTTTCCAGTTTTATTTTTCTCCCGCTCTCTTACGAGCGTCAAGTGTGTGTGTAAGTCTGTGTGTCTGTGTACTAAAAAAAAAATATCTCTAAAGGCGCAGTAGAGAAAGAGAGAGATGTAAGGCACGCGTGAGTCGAGGTCGCGCGCCAGAAGTCAAGCCGCGTGCCAAAGAGTTCGGGCCAAGCAGTGTCGGAGAGAAAGAGAAAGAGCGGACGAGTTGTCAGTGGCTTGCATGACTTTAAGAGATCTTCTCCAGCCGTGGATCGAAACTCGAAGTCTAGATCGCGCTGTTTCGGTATTCAGATTATTATTGGAAAGTAGAAATTGTGCTTCTTTTCGAGGCTTTATTAATTATTCATTTGCTGAAATTTATGTTACGTTAGTGTCCTTATCTTTCTGAAATTTTCGAAATTTCTCGAAGTTTTACTTTGAAGAATCGAAAAAGATGTGTGGTCTCAAGCTTCGTGTTAAAAAAAAACAATACAGTATCTGAAAGCAAATAAAAAGCAAAGATAGCTTAATCCTTATCAATTCAAAGCGTCGTGAATTATGCAGAAGAGTTCGCGAAAATCGTGACCATCGCGCTTTCCATCTTTCGTCAAAGAACCTAGTCTCGTAGAGCAAAAGGTCGTAAGGCTTCTTTCTTTTGAGGCCTCCTTTTAACTCTCGCTCTTTCTCCCTCGCGTTTACCCCTCCCGCAATCGAACCCGTGATGGCATCGCGCTTTGCCTCTGAGCAAGCGCGCCTCGGCCACGAACTTTACACTTATATATATGTACAAAATCGGCGCGCATCACGCAACAGAAATACGTAATACGCAATATACATAGGTATGTAAATAACAGCATTGTATATGACAGTTAAAACAAAAAGTAATAAAAAACGAGTATATAGACCACCCATCCGGTTAGTGTTAATGACAAGTATATAGAGAAAAAAAACTTAAATGAGTAATAATAAGTAAAAATAAGTCTAGGTAAATATACTTTGTATAACGTGAATATTCGTTTACTTACTGTCGTTCGGCTCGACTTATCTAAAAATCTTTCATGTGACACAAAAGCTATATATTTATATATGGATATATATGTAAAACTTTTATATATAGCGTGCGTGAGAATAATAATATAATTACGTAGGTAGTTACAGATATAGATTATTGTATGAGTTCGTTCTTGTTGCAGATCTTTTCACGAAACGTACCGTGCGTTAATATGCATGTCTCTTTTTTTTTTTTACTTCTCGACGACACAAGCAAGATAATTAGTGAGGCCAACAATTGCAATGTGTAATTGTTAAGTGAACTACTCATTATCATTAATATTAGTATTAGTTGTAACAAAGCTTTCTAAGTTTATTGCTCCTCTAAGTTGTTATCCCTTTGACAAAAAAAAAAAAAAATGTAAAAAATAATCAACAACTGTTTTCCTATGTCTTAAATAGATTGCAGTTTTTCTGCTATAAATATATTAAATGTACTTAAAAGCAAAGTAAAAAAATCTACTTACAAATTGTCTTTTGAACAACCGACCTATTTCGAGTGTCACTTTAAAAAAAAGTAATTCATTGTTTAGAAATAATCACCCTTCTCATTCCTTTGCCGTCGTGCCAAGTCTCATTGATTAGCCACGATGCAAATTCCCTGATGATAATAGGCCAAACGAGAGACCAAAAAATAAAATAATAATTACAACATAAAAAGCAATAAGTTTCTACAATAACCTTTTAACAGATAATAAAAGTAATTCTCTTGGAACTGTACTTGCCAAATCCGCGCTCAAAGAGATCATAAGACGCCGGATAAGGGAAGATTATCGCTGTATCTATGTATATATAAAAAAGAAACGTGTGTATACAAGTGCTATAGTTAAGAATTCAACAAACAAACTTGAGGTAATGTACAGCGGAAGACGGTCAATTTCATGAAAAATGTGCATCAATTTTCCGAACGAGGATTTAAGAGTAAAACACTCGATGTAACAGAAATAAAAAAAAATACAAAAATAAAAAACAACTTCGCTTTAATTATAATATATGGAGCTGTACCGTGCCCAAAAAAGCGCTCATCACTACTGTATCACAACACCAGGAATTTCAAGCTACGTTAATGTAAGAGAGAGGTAAGAAGAGAAAGAGATAGAGAGACAGAAAAGAAAGAGATAGAGTTATACAGGAGATAGAAAACTTATATATATATAGCGTAAGGAAACAAAAGTTAAAGGTATTAACTTTACGCGTTTGGGTGAAAGGATGAACGACCGTTATCAAGACAGATGAAAAGAATAATGAAAACTTAACTGATGATTGCATGAGTGATTGTTAAAATCATAAATTAAAAATGAATGTATGAACTGCAGTAGCAAAAAGAAAATGTCGAGCAGCTTGAAAATCATATAAAAATAATATATAAATATCAAAATAAATATATATATATATCAGTATAATGGTTTTTAAATGATGGAAACTTAAATGATATATAAAAAAATTTTTAAAAAAGTTTAGTTTACCGAAGTTTATGTCTATGAGTCAAAAATATAAAATTACGATAGTATTTTTACTTATATAATTATAACTAATAAATATAAAAGCTATAGAAATAAATTTAATAAATTTTAAGGTGTACAATTAAACTGAAATTGTCAATTGAATAAATGTAAATTACGCCGCTCGACGCGTCTGCTAAAAAAATAAATAAATAAATAAGTAAACAATGAATGTTACAGTAATGATTATAATGATGGTTTCGGTAATAAAAATAGCATAATGACTGGTGGCGTAGAAGTAATGAATAATGACAATATAATAGTAATATAATATTTATAATAATGAGATATACATAGGCCATTTCACCGCATGCTAGTTGCTAAGGACCAACCTTGTTGCACTTGTCTAAAACACGGGTTTTAGTAACCAGAGTCTGGGGTTCGGTTCGACACTCATCGAGGAGTGACAGGGTGTCCTGCAAACGCACCGTTAAATACGTAAAAACTCTTTCACAGGACGCTGTGTGAGATGGTCGATTTTTTTTTCAAAACATTCTTTTATTCATTCAGCGAACATTAACGAATGAGTCCCTAAAGTATATGTGCATTCCGCTTTGTTTTGAAAGGGGGCTTCTAACTTTCTAGCATTCTTTACGTGCGGCTAAAAGTCAAATGGTGCCGTGTCGTATCGTCACTGTCCCCTCCCCTTCCCCTCACTTATTTGCATTAAAATACTTTTATAAAAACTTTTTTTAATTTAACTTTAGGTATGCAATAAAAATAGTCATAAACTAGTCTGTCACCTCAAATATTATAAGTTAAAATATCAATTACTACATAAGTTTAATAAAAAAAGTTAGTTTTGTAATATAAATTAAAAGCTTATATACATCATCTTTCTTTTTTCATACCAACATATCTAATAATCAAAGTTTAAAAAATGTTGCAATCCAATTACAAACTAAATGTTAAGTTGTAAAAAAATTAAAGCTTACTTCAAACATCATACAAAATTAGTTACGAAAATATTATCACTTCATAATATTTAAAGAAATAATTATTTTATTTTTTTCGCTTTGTTTTACAAGAAGGCACGTTTCTGTCTGATTTGTTGTAAAGTGAGAGAAGGGTGGGATGTTCAGGTTATGGTATAATCTATGCTTGTCTGTATAATGAATTGACAGAAAAAACAAAAAGTACAACCTAGCCGTATATATATATAAAAAAGGTATAATATACAAGAAAAAACCTTCAGTATATATAATATAATCATCATAAAATGAGAGACAAAAATAAACTTAAACAAAGAGCTATAGTAATAATAAATATCACGTAAGTGAAAGAGACAATATATATATAATATGTATAATATGTATAAGTAAACGACAAAAAAAACTATTCAATAGTCAGGATAATAAAAAAATCATAATCAGGATAATCATCGGGCAGAGAATGAGACACGAGAGTGGAGTTCGATGTTAGTGTGTACATAATCCTGGAGACTTACCTGGTGGCAGGCCCATGGGGGGCGGTCGCATCATGTTACCTCCATGAATGAGAGCTGGCGCCGCTAGAGTCATGGTCGGCCGCATTAGCGGCGCCATGAGTGCGACCGAGCTCACGGGCATGGCCGCCGAGACCTGGGGCATCATGACCTGGGGCGGCCTCGGGAAGCGCTGCTGTTGCTGCTGTTGCAGTGCGTTAAGGGCAGCCTGTTGGCGCTGCTGCTGGTCTTGGAAGGCAGCGACCGCCGAGGCCGCCGCCGCTTGCTGCTGCTGCTGCTGTTGCTGCTGCTGTTGTTGTTGCTGTTGTTGTTGATGTTGCTGCTGAGCATGCTGCTGCTGCTGTTGATGATGATGCAGAGCAGCGGCGTGCTGAGCAGCCGATTCGTTTTGAGCCGAGCGAGACTCGTCAGTTTGTCGACGCTGGTATTTCGGTAATCTCGCTCGAATTTCCTCCTAAAAGATGTACAAAGTTGTATTAACTTGTTGTAAATAGTAAAGAAAACATCGACTTTTCTTACTCATAATTAATGTAACGTTATTTTTTGAGTTTACAGTATATTGTGTATAGTATGATAAAATTTTTGTTTTCAATAATTTGTTAAGATAATTTTCAAATTCATATAATATACACATAGTGTCTACTTTTATCTTAAAAATATTTTTTATTGGAATAAACTGCAAGTCAATATACTGTACCCTTAGCATGACACTCTTAACCATAATAACAAAAGACTTCTCAACAGACAAAAGAAAGAGGCCAATAAAAAAGGTGACACAGCACTGCTATAGTGTTGAAAAATTTCAAAGCAAACTCGTAAAGTTTGTTATAACTTACTTTTGGGTAATAATCAAAATGATGCAATTAAATTTTTATTTGGAACTATAAAATAAATAATAAAATATATTATGCCTAACCTAAAATATAAACACATCCTATTTTAAAATGAGTCATAACTAGAATGACTCAAATAGGTCTACTTTTATCTGATAAAGCAAATGACAAGATAAGCTTACAAGAGAATCATCCATCAGTGGACGCAATGAAATTAAGAGAAAATTGTGGTATTAATATTTTTCACCTACTATTTGTATTTGTTCACAAAATTTATTTTATATACACTTAATTATAATAAAAACAAGTACTACTTATATTTACTTTATGATGTGCATTATTTTAGTATTACTCTGACAGAAGACAAATGCATTCTATAATTCACTTATTACTGTAAATATATTTCAAAAACTTTTCAAATTAAAGAGAAATATTAGAAACATGTAACTATAAAGTGCAATCATTACATGCACAATAGAATACATTAGATGAAATCATCAATATTTTAAAATAGAATCAGTTATTATTATTCTGAATTAAATTCTTTATACTTTTTAGTCTTTGACTTGCATATTATCACTTATTTTTAGTTTATTATAAATTAATTACAAAAAACATATTTACCAGACTTAAATCTTCTGGAGGGTGAATTATTTTACTAGATGCACCAGTCGTTGCTATCATATTAACTTTTGTATCACTAGAGGTAGAAGTAGTTGAGGTTCCATTATCGGCACTACCGTAAGCAGGGAATGTGGGTTTTATAGGTCCTATCGAACCACCTGCTATAGACGTGATAGGTTTAAAGTCGGCGCCCAGAGGTGTCGATGCCGTTGAAGTAGCCGATGAAACCGCTGTGGCACTGGGGAATAAGGGCCTTGGTGGCATAGATGCCCCACTTACAGGTGGCATGTTAGAAGGCATACCCGGCATCATACTATAAAAATATACAATATTTATTAGCGTATCGATAAAGAAATTAATATAAAAAAATTAAGCAGTATTAAAAGCAAAGAAACATTGATTAGATATAAATATACAGTAAATGTAGAAAAGTCATACAATAATTTATTGAATAAACTACATACAAGTAAAGAAAATTTCAAATTGGAAACAGTTTTACCAATTTTTATACTGGAATGCAGAAAATTCCTGATGCATATATTATGGTATAGTTTGTGTAGACTAAAGATATTATGAATTATTTTGCTGTATTTAAAAAAAACTCAAATATTTACCCATGGTTCATAAATGGTCCTCCTACATGTCCCATAGGTCCCATCATAGGATGATATTGACCCATAGACATTCCTGGATGGCCTTGCATACCACTCATCATACCAGAACTACCTAATACTCCAGGAGCTGAGCCTAAAAGACCCTCAGGCTTGGTCTTCTTTGGTGCAGGCTCATCTTCACCAGAACTTGGAGATCCAGGTCTGCCTCCATTCCTCAGCCTTTCGTGTTCCTTTAAGTCATTAGGTGGAATTCCTTCCATACCATAAATTTCTATTTCTATATTACTTCGATTAGGAAGAGAATTTGGAACTTTATCTATTGTCTCTTTATGTACCTACAACAAAAATAACAATCATGAAGAATGTACAAGACATTGTTCTCTGCAAGTCACACCTAATTTATGATTTAACATACCTGCATACAGTGTATACTAAGGCCTGGACCAGTGTAAAGTTTTTTATGACAAATATGACATTTGAAATGCTTTGCCTTTTGGTGCTGGATTAGAATCTTTTCATCATCAAATTCTCTGTTGCAGTACCTATATTAAGCATAATAAAGAAAATCCATAAATCTTTCTAAATTCTCTTAATTGGCTAAGATTAATGGGATCGGGTAAGCTAATTTTGTAATCCAGCCAGAATAAATAAGTACTCATAATCTAATCTTTCTTAGAAGAACAAACCAAACTAAATGCAACTACAAATTTTAAATTTTTATGCTGCATAGCTACTGCAGTCATACGCACCCCCTAATCCAACTTCACCAACTCGCGCTTGCACAATGCATAATAATAACAATTGTCCTAACAAGCAGCTTCTCGCTCTCAACACTCCCAAAAATAGCCTCTTTAATTAGTCCAATTATTATTAATGTCCAATTGTAAGGTCGCTCTCCGCTCGTCCCGGCCGCCTCTATGTATCTTCAGCCGATAAAAATTGCAACATATCCAAGAGCCAGAGAGCGGCGCTCCCCCCCAAAATTCTGCGTCAATAAAACTCAGCGCCAGCGAAAGCCCGCAGTACAATCAAAACCCAGCGCGAATCCGCCCCCGCGCGCTCTCCCCATAAAACGTTTATTTACACACTCCGCCTGCCGCCGACGACTGCCTTCCTGTCTCTCTCCCAGCTTCCGCATAGGCAGGCAGCGGCGGCGAGCGTCCTAAAAATAAAAGCGAAAAAAAATTCCGCCGCAGAGCCGCGCATATCCAGACAGACGGGGAAGGGGCCGCCGAGAGAGCGCCGGAATAGAGAAAATCGATTTCCTGGAGGTGTGCGTCCGCGCGCGCGCTCCGCTCTTTTTCTCTCTGTATATATATATATATATATGTATATATAAAGAGCGAGGCGTGTGCGTCGTAAAAGGCGCGATGCTTGCACGGCCGAGGATAAGAAAATGAATTGATGTTATAGGTAGAGACAGAAACGCGTGTGTGGCAGAGAGAGAAAGCCAGATGCGAGCGCGCGCGGGAATGGATGTATATGCTGTGTATAGACTATGCATGTATACCTATACGCGTGACACGCGCCTGGCCCACGTAGCACCAAAACCGTTACGTAAAATAAAATCCAAGCCACGAGCATATATGTAAATACACGGTAAGGACTAACAGGGGCAAAAAACTAACGACGTCGATACGTACCAGCACCAGGGCCTCGATTGCTTCTTCTTCTTCCGTCCCATACTCGAGCCTCTCCTAACTTGCGCTCCTACGACGACCTTGTGTGTCTGCGAGTGAAATCGTGCGTCTCCTCGACGATTTGGGAGCTAGCTTCTGAACTTTCCTCTCGCGATGCGACTGCGAGCCCGCAGGATTTTCGCTCTCCGCGCGAGATGGAGAGGAAAAAGGCACACACCAGCTCCTCTTCACACACGTATACACACGACGAGCAGGCAGCTCTCTGCGCTGCTCTCTCTCTCTGTGGGCTACTTGCGCGCAGCACACAACTGTGTTATATGTATGTGTCAACGATTGCGCGTTCGTTGGACTGCGTGTTGGGAAATATGTATACGCGAGACGGGTAGATATATATATTCTTGGGAGATGGAAAGAGGGAGAGCGCGCGAAGCGTAATGGCGGCTTCCGGTTCGAGGTGCTGCGCGCGCAGACCGGAAGTTGGTTGGTAGCAGACGACAAGATATGGCGGCCGACCCGGGAGATCTAAATTTTTAGTTGAGAAGAAATGTTTTTTAACAGATGATTGCGGGGATCGCTCGATGAGGATGAGATTGACGGTTGTGAGATTGTCAGATTTTGGAACGATTTGAATTTTTGAGGTGGAAGGTGGGGAGGTGGAGGTTTTGGGGTGGTTTTTGGAGATGGGTTAGGGAGAGGGGTTTCTGATTGTTGATTGTTGCGCTTGATTTGCCAAGTTTTCGCGTGCGTATTAGCACTTGAAGGCCGATGTGTCTAATTGATGGCTTGTTTATCGTTGCAGTGTCTGTTTTCGAGTTGCTGAATATGTATAAGACGTATAAGTGAGTAGATAACTCGGGGACGATGGAGGAACCAGATAGATAATCGCTTTACTGAGCGTTTAAGTCGAAATTAACATGACATATATTATGTACAAAAATGATTTTTCGAAACTACGAAAAAATTGTCTATTACTTGAAAACCTCAGGAATTTGCGCTGTTATTTTCAGGTAAAGTATTTTTTATGTTAATTATTTTCGTTACAAATACGTTTTTAGGTTAGAGTTTTGTTATTGAGATTCTAATAATACACTAATCAATAAAGTTTTTTAATGCTAATGTGCTTTTTCTCTTTTTTTTTTTTAATCAGTGGTGGCTGGGTTTTATATCAAGTAAGACAAACATCAGTGATATTAGATTCTGTTGTGCCAACTAATGTTCTTGATTTAGAACACAGAAAAGCCCAATATATTTATTTAGATGATCCTCGATTCAAAGGTAAAATTTTGATGTTATTGCTAACTTTATATGCTATTGTGTACAAAACAAACTAAATTTTTATTTCTTCCAGATATTTTTATGTTCAGTCATGTGGATGATTTACATGTATCGTTTGACAAAGATAAACCAAAGAGCTTATCAACTATTGTTACCAAATGGTGGAAGTCTGTGAACCGTAATTTAGCTTTTCGACTCTTTTATTTAGCTCGTACAGGAGATAAAATTGAGAGAAGAAAAGCAATTAACTCCCTAGTTTCCTTAAAACATTTAAAAGGTAATTGAGAATTAAAAAGTTTTAATATCATAATAGTCTATAGATATAAACAAAAATATTTTTAAATCTAATTCACAGATTGGCACTATCGCCACATTGCTCAGATGTTAGATGCACAAACCGCTGTTGCTTTAGCACGATCGCCTGATGCTGACTTACGTTTTTTTTTAAAACCTCCTTACTTTTATGAGCAACATAGACTTTATGTAAGTTGATTATATTAATTAGTTGATTACAATTATAAATAAGAATGTTATTAATTTTCTAGGATATTCTTGAAAATCTCCAAGATCTTTTAATAAAATTAAACGCTTTATGTGGAAGTTGTCATCCATGTCTTCTACAATTTATACATAAACAATTGCAAGTTCTTCAACGTGTGAGTAATCAATTACAATGAAAATATATGATTCCTATTTATGTAAACTAAGCAATTATTTTATTTCCTTAGGATGCACCAATTTTTGAACATGATTTAAGTAATATTGGACATCCAGCTATAGCCTGGAATCAAAGCTTTTTATTGAATTGTGTGCATGCGCTTCATCATCACTCTTCTTTAGAAGACCATACTAAAGGTGTCAATACTTTTAACTTTTTATTTTGATTATTTTAAGTACAAAACTAATTTAAATTTTTTCCATTAGATATAGCTAACATAGGAGGACTGCAAATTTTAATGAACGTTTATAAACTTGTGGAAGATGACGTTGATATTTGTTCACTTATAGCTAAGATTCTTTCAAACCTTTCTTTACATCCAGAATATTTAGAAGATATTTTTAGATCTGGTAATTTGAATAAACCTATTTTTAAAGTTATTTAAATTTTTATTTATAAACTAATAAATTTTTATATTATCTTACAAAGGTTGGATAGGAATATTGGCTAAATGGTCACGACATCAAGATATTCGACTTGCAGCCCCAGCTAGTCGAGCTCTTACAAATTTAGACTTTGATGATATTGAAAATGAAAGATATCCTCAAAGAATTTATCCTCTTTACCCACTACACAGAGTTCCTTTTAAGAAAGAAATGGATATTATTTTTATACATGGTTTACTTGGTGGTGTATTTGTAACCTGGCGACAACGTGATATTGATTTATCTGTACCTGTTCCTGGTATATTTTATAAATAACAAATATCATTCAGATTTCACATATTATTCACATTTTAATTATGACTTGTAAAATTTTTAACTTTTAATTTACAGATCCTAACAATAATCTTGATCAGTTTAGTTTAAGGGCTCTAGTAGATGATCATCCATCAGAATTTATGAAAGATTTAGCTCGAGATTTAGAAGTGCGTGAATGGCAGAAGATTGGTCATGATTTTAAAGTCGTTTTACACGATTGTCCTGTAAATATGAATAACAAAGCTTCTGGACCATTTTTCTGTGAAGGGTAATTATTTTATCAGCTATTTCTTAATAGGAATACCTTCTTAACAATACAGAATAATATGCTATTTAATACATTATAGCGATGATCAGTGTATGCAAAACAGTGAAAAGGACTGCCAAACGCGAACGCAATGTTGGCCAAAAGACTGGTTACCTGAAGATGTGCCAAATTTAAGAATAATTGGAGTTAATTACAATACAAACTTATCTATGTGGACTCCTTTGTGTCCGATTGAAGGTGTTAGGTAACAAATAAAATTTATTACTATATTTTGCCTTTTATCTTTAAGCGCTTAAAATTGGTTTCCGTTTATAGAAGTACAATAAAAGAACGAAGTAGAGAATTTTCTCAAAAACTTGTGACGGCCGGAGTAGGTAAACGTTCGATCATTTGGGCATGCCATTCAATGGGTGGACTTCTTGTAAAACAATTGCTTGTTGAAGGTATTTAATTAAAACCTATACTAATGATAATTTTTTAATTCAGCAATGTATTTAAAATGCTAAAAATTTTTGTAGAATGGAAAAATGGAGATAAAAACAATCTTCTTAGTAATACTAAAGGAATCGTATTTTATAGTACACCGCATCGAGGTTCTCACGTTGCAACTCTTAATCAAACGACACAAATGTTAGTTTGGCCTTCTGTAGAAGTTAGAGAGCTTCGAGAACGTAATGATGTTATATCGAATAAATTTTACGGATTTTTACATCAATAATTTATTTAATATTCTATTTTTCAGAATCCCCGCAATTACTTAAACTTCATGAAGAATTTTTAGAAATGCTAAAAGAACATGACATTGAAATCATTAGTTTTGGAGAAACCAAACCAACTCGTGTTACTGCATTAAAAGTTCCGTTTAGATTTGTAAATCCTGATTCTGCAGGTAAAATAAAAATTAATTTCACATCAAGGTCAAAGTTTTTATGAATTGATTTTAGAACGTGATCTTGAAAAAACGAGTTTTAGCATTATTCTTGGCCTATATTTCTATAGTATTGTATAGTAAAATTCTTCTAATTGGGTCATTATTTCTATGTGTTCAAAATCTTGGCATAAAATAAAATTTAAACTCGTTCGTTAAAAATCACGCTTTAACAATTTTTTACCAAGACTAATCATCTATGAATATATTATCATTGTATAATTTTATAATGATTAATAATTTCAGACCCGGGAGTAGGCGAGTTTTTCGAGATCCCACAGGACCATTTATCTATTTGTAAACCTGCCAACAGGTAAGAAAATTATAAACTTTATGTATTATTAAATGATAATTAATTGATGAATAACTTTAATAACTATTCAGGCAATCGTTTCTGTACCAAAAAGTTTTGTCTATGATTAAACGACATATGGAACCTACTGATAATCAAGGATATTACTGGAAAACTTTATTTTCATTTTTTGAAAGGGTTGTGTAAATAACGTCACTAAATTGTATAATACTTGTAAATATCTGTGAATAAGCTTGGGAAAAACAACTGAAAGAAACAAACAAGAATTTTTATAATAAAAAATGTTTAATAAAATCAGAAAAATCATGTTGGTAGTGTCAGTGTAATAAACATATTTATAATTTTAAAAATATTTACAAATTTAGCTGAAGGAACTCTGCGGTTAATAAAAACGAGCGGTTACAAAATTAATTTATTCCAATTAATAGTCAAAAAACAGAGACCTTAAGAGAATAAATTAAAAAAAAAGACTTTTTACAAAAAAGTAATTTATATTAATAAACTTAAAAATTTATGTCGTAATCGGGATGATGGCGGGAAAAGTTCGATCCACTAGCTCCACTAGCTCCACTAGCTTGCGTCGGCGTATAGTAGTATCCATTCCATTCTGATTTCCAACTGTCGTACGGATTGTACTTTCTTTCATATGGTAATCCTCCGTCAACCAAAATCTACAATTTAAATATTATAAAATTATACGTTATTTATAAGTTAACAAATTAATAAAAAAATAAACACCCTATCATCTAAAAATTCTTTTTTAAAGAAAAGCAATTGAATGCAATATATATATAAACAAAACTACTAATAAAAAAATAATATCAGTAAATCCAATAAAAACCACCTTACAGTAAAAAAAAAAAACTACAAGCTTTCTTCTCAATTTCAAAAATAAAGTCTCTCGCGTGTATCGAGCAATCCCTTATACACAATGCGCACGAGTCTAAAGAATAGAGCGGCGCATTGTTATGCATACCTTGTGCGAGGTCGACTCGAAGGGCTTGTCGTGCCAGCCCGGGTCGTTCCACATCGTTTGGCTGTCGCTTTTCTGATAGTCGCTGGCCGCTGGCCTGCTGCTCGGCGGCGCCGCGTGGCTCATCACATTCTTCGACACTTCCTCCTCGTACATCGCGCTGATCGAGGGCTTCAGCTTCGAGCCGTGCTGACGGTTCACCAGCTGTACAGAAGAAAAAAAGCCGTTTATTGGAAGCTCGTTTGACGAGGCTGCGATGAATGGAAAACGAAAGTCAGGCGGGAAGCGGGGGAGGAAAGGAATGACTGGATTATTGGATTTTTCGAGATATCGCGGGGTATTGTCTGCTGTATTACGGGTGGGGTGTAGGTTTTATGAAAAATTTTATATTTAGCTTTTACGATTGAATTGAGGCCTTGGCTATATCTGTAATATTATGCGCTTTAATCTAGAAATGATTGAATGCGATTGGTTTGAATGATATTTAAGTAGATTGATTCGAGATTAATAAGGCAGAATTGGTAATATTGAACTTTAAGATGAAGTTATTAAATGAATATAAAAAATAAATTTTAATCTAGTTGAGATATGAAGAAGCTAGTAACTTACAACCGAGACGCCGAAAACAATGATGAACAGGAGTCCACCGACGCCTATGACTATAACTGCAATGGCCCACTGTGGAATAAGTCTGTTTTCATCTTCGCTCACCTTAGGAGCCGCTATTCTTGGAATAACTAAAAACAACAAATTATCATTAAAATAATAATAATACATTTACGCTTTAATATGTAATTTTTAACTGTTCATCTCACTGTATAACTTACCAACAAAATCAGTCGCTTTAGGATCAATTGTAAACTTTCCAAGCTTTACTGGTCCCTTAGGCCTTGCCTCCATGGGGTTATCAAAATTGAAAGTTCTCAACGAATCGTGGAAAATAACTTTCAATTGCTGAGTACTTATTTTTTCCTTCATATCCGACAGCTCAACGAAATAATCCACGAGAACGCTGCCTTGACTGTAAAATATAAAAAAGTATATTGCATAAAATCTTAACAGTTATTTAAACAGTTAGGTCTCAACTTTGAAATTATAATAAGCCCTAGCAAGGTCTCATCCAACTGGCACAATTAAAATAA
Source organism: Eupelmus urozonus (assembly GCA_900480035.1). Classification (NCBI taxonomy): domain Eukaryota; kingdom Metazoa; phylum Arthropoda; class Insecta; order Hymenoptera; family Eupelmidae; genus Eupelmus; species Eupelmus urozonus. Next base: position 42,618 of record UELX01000862.1, read on the forward strand.
CAGTAAGGCAACCTAGTTGAATCTTAATTAGAGCCTTTTTACTATTCTATTCGGCTGCCTTAATTTCTATTATGTAAATTTAAGAGAAGCATGAAGAATTACCTGAAGGAATCAATGCGAATATTGCGGAACCACTTCCTCAAAACCGGAGACTTCGCAAACACCAAATTCATCTAAAATCAAACCAATCAAATTTTCAAATACACCCAATCAACTCATTCAAAAAACGTCACCCAACGCTAATTCTCCTTCTCTCTCACCTCTCTTTCAATCTCCTCGGCGAGGTCCTGCCACTCTCTAGTATTGCGATCGAGCAGCTCCGGCAACCAGGTAGCATTTTCCACAATCTTAATCGTACCTGCGACCTCGCAATCACCGTCGCAGATACCCGGAGTAGTCGGCCTCAGGGTAGTCGTCGTCGTGGTAGTCGTTGACGAGGTCGAGGATATCTCGCTGGTCGTCGGAACGACGGAGATGTTGGCTGAGGAGACAGTGGCGGTGCGCGCTGCTTCCAGGAGTTTTTCGATGGAGATGGGTGTGGTTGAGGAGGTCGGCCAGCCGGTGAACTCCGTCGTCGCTCTGAAAGTGATAAGCGGCTGTTATAGATTTTTCTGGTGCTTAGGGTTAGAGTTTGTATTTAGAAAACGAATAATTTTTAAGTAAATGTAATAGTGATAAACGTTATTTCTGGGAACTATAGGTAAATTGTTTTATTTTATCATTTAAGTTTTTAGATTGAGGTTTTTTAATTCAGCAAGTAACAAACGTTTTCTTTTAAGTAAGGAGTTACTTATTAAGCATTAAGAAACCGGACGAAATTATGAAAATAAACTTTCCTTTATAAATATGAAGCATAAAATCGAGTCAGTAGTAACAGACTCAAAATAGACTGTCGAGCTTGATTCTACTCATTCGATATTAATTAAATAATTTTTTTAATATTCTTTTACTAATATTGAGGACACATTTTTTATGAAAGTGTCAGGTGACACTGAAGGCAAGATGAAATAAAAATAACCGTTTTTTTTTAAATGACTCGTGAACTCATATAACACATCGAGCCATTAGACCGGACCCTAAAACCGTATTTTGTGGAAAAGAACATTTCCTCCTCGAAACTAAATTGTTTTTCGATACCCGAACATTAAATTTAGTACACTGACCAACAAACTCGTAATCACTTTATTGACGTTCCGCAAAAGCTCACAGAAAGAGTCGTATTTTAAAATTAAATTTTTCCAATCGATTCAAGAGAGAAACTCAGACATAAACGTCACCAGCACGCCTCTCTATAATCGAAAATTAAAAACAAGCACCGAACGACAAACCGCACCGCCAAGTATACTTTCTATCCCCAACAAAAACACACCTGTCCCTCTTTCCCACTCTCCCTCGCTCCCCTTAAAAACCAAACCACTTCCCACTCCACCCAACAACCCAGAAAAAAACCATAACAACCTGACAGGCCATCCCTTCTGAATCTTAGGCGCCGCCGTCTCCGCTGCCCTATTGGCGCTCGCGGGCGTCGTTATTTTATGAATCGGCTTCCTGCCGCCTGGCCTGCTCGGGAAGACGACTTTGAAAGAGCTGCTGTTGCTTTTTGTCGTCGCCTCCTGATCCGGCTGAGTCGCGTTCTTGCCGGCAAAGCCCGGAGGGAGCAGCGCCGAGATGTCCACGTTGGACTTGGACAGCAGATCCTGCACCGGCGGCTTGGCTGCGTCTGTGGAGAGTCGTAGGAGAGATTAGTTTATGGCGGAGTTTGAGGAGTAGGGTTTTTGTTGCGGTGAAAGGATAATTAGCGGTGCGCGGAGCGGGTTTTTAGGATCGAGAGTGAACTTGATGATAGACTGGTTTTGAATAATTAGCGTGGCGGGTTGAGTGTTAGTTTGGTTTAATTTGGGAAAAAAGTTGAGGAAACTTTTGAATAATGAACGAGTTGGTTGTTATGGATCTATTATAGTAGCTAATATACTCTTGAAAACCAATAAGCAAACTGACTATTCTTGATTACAAATAAATGTATAGTCGTAATTTTCATTGTGTGTTAAATATTAATAAACTTACCAGGTTTAAAATTAGACGGCAAAAGTGCAGAGATGTCAACTGAAGATTTCGTAAGAAGCTCCTCTATGGGAACACTCGGCTTTTCATTACTTGGCTTTGGACTACTAGTTTCTACACATCAAACAAAATAAAAATTAAAATTAATCATCTTCCACAAAAGACAAAAACAATCTAAAACCCAACAAAAAATAATCGATCATTGAACTCTCACTCGTATTTCAATCTCGACCACAAAGAAACACAAAGCCATATTTGAACTTATCATACTTACCGGCTTTGAAGCCCGGAGGCAAAAGGGCCGCGATGTCGACTTCGGATTTCGCAAACAGATCCTGTATGGACTTGGCTCGCTCGGTCGTCGACGTCGTTGGATTTTCCTTCGTGCCGCTGAGCTTAGTCTTCGCTAAAATCTCACTGAGCACCACCGACTTTTCCGTAGTCGCGTCCTCCTTCTTCAGTTTGTAGCCTGTAACAATGATCGAAGGATATTATAATACATGCCAGAGGCGATTGTTAAACGCTGGCTGAATGGACACAATTAATACCGTAAAATGTTTCTTTAATTCTCTATCTGGCCGTAAGGGACCGTTTGCTTTGTAATTAACGGAATGAGACTGCTCTTTAAGAATAATAAGTAATCGCGCGCGTGGTTTTGAAACGCGTGGCTTATCTTTCAATTGATCGTGTTCGGACAAATTTGTACATCGCGACACTTCTAGCTGCAGTCAAAGAGCCCGATAAGCATCGTCCCTTTCCATTCATTCACCTTCACGTCGCAAAGCACCCTCGTCTTTTTATATCGATAAAAAAGAATCTGATTCTATTTCCTAACTAGTTAATGGCTATTTAACCTAGACATAGGCTCGAAACAAGGTTATTACACTGGCTCGTTCTTAACCAACGATAAAACGCTTTTTCACCCATTTACTGGATTGGAGACTCTTAGATACTTATAAGCTATTAAATATGAATTATTACACAGTAAAATTGGTTGCGTGTATTTTTGTAAATTTTGACACGCGTGTGAACGTCAACAGTGCATCCCGTGAAAAGTTTTTTAACCTACGGAAGCGAATACTTACAGCAAAGGCGAAAAATGTGACAGAAGGTAAATAATTAACATATGCACAAGTATCAAAGTATATGTTATACCGTCAGAGCAAACAAATCATGTTAAAGTTGTAATTTTGAGGTTAGAGTCATATATAAATATAATATCACTTTATACTATTATAGAAATATGCATTATTTACAACTTCTAAAATCTTTTTTAACGTATTTCGACATAACTTTCGATTTAAGTTAATCCTCATAATATTACTCTGACATTAAACTTGGTCAATTCTTGAGTGGTTGCAAGATTTTTAAAATGTAAACATTTTTATCCATTTTTAATAACCATTTCCGAGTTTCGACTCCATTTTAAATGGATAAATTTCTACCAGGGATGTCAATAAAATAAACCCACCCGGCGGCAAGAAGGCGCTGATATCCTCGATAGTCGTGAGAGCCCTTCCACTGGTACTAGCCGTGCTCCTCTCCGTCGACGAGACGACCGCCTTCGTCGTCGTCGTCGTCGTCGTCGACGTACTCGACGTCGTGGATGTCTTATACGAGGGCCTCTTGTACCCACCCCTGAAGCCGCTCTTGGGGAAATCCTTGGGCAGGAATGCCTCTATGTCGTCCAACGTCGTCTGAAACTTTGGCCTCTTCGTGGTGCTCGTGCTGGTCCTGTAGCCGCCGCTCTTGGGGAAGTCCTTCGGCAGAAAGGCCTCGATGTCGTCTAAGGTCGTCTGGATCTTGGGACGTTTGGTTAAGGGTGCTAAGGTGGTGGTGGTGCGGAACGCCGCTTTGGGAAAATCCTTGGGCAGAAAGGCGCCGATGTCGTCGAGGGTCGTGTGGGCGCGGGGCCTCTTGGTTATGCTGGTTATGCTGAGCGGGGCGATGGGGGAGGAGGTGGGGGCGACTGTGGACGTCGGGGGGAGGGTTAGGGATGACACGGAGAAGGGCTTCTTGTTGTAGCGCCGTGGAACGAACCTGTAATGAGGAGTTTGATTTAGTTGCAGGAGACGAGAGTTATTGTGAGTGTCTTACTGAGCCGGGTTATATCTACTTGGTTTTGTTTTATGGTTACTTTTCAGTAAGAAAATGAAAAATTTATATTTACGATTTTTTTAATAGAGGATTTAATATGTTTAGAGATTTATCTATAAAGGGTAAAAAAATAAAATTTCTTAGTGCCTTGTTTAATAAACATACATATTTTATGATTTATTTATGAGCTAATGCTGAAAAACAAATCGCGACAGAGTCCCTCTTTCTCATACATATTAAACACGTACTTAATCATCAATAACTAGCTGTTAGTGGTTAAAAGGTACGTGGCAGAATGCTAAACTAATCGATGCTGAATACATCTACGTGTAAAAAACTACATTGTTGCAAACTATGTCGATCGTTAAATACGTTATGTAGAAAATACGAGACACGTGGTAAAAGGATTATCCAGCAGTTCCACGTCCGTTAGTATTGAGCTGTTGCTATGCTTGTTTAAATTTAAGAGAGTCAGGCTTCTATTTTTAATCAAAATCAATGAAGTATTTATACGTTACAAGTTTTCCTTTGTTAAGGAGTATATTTTTCATGATTTATACAAAATATACCAGTTTAGTATATTAGGTTCGGAGGCCTGTGTTTACTACGTAACTTTGTGTTTTATGACACTATTTTACTTTCACAGAAAATATTTACATTCTATTTCCAAAGAAATTTACAAAACAAACTAATTATTATGTATCCAACTCTAACGTGAAGAAATAACTTCTTTCTATTTATATAACATATTTTAAATATGAACTTGGAAAAAAATTTTATTTATTTTCTTAGTGCAAAAATATATTGATTTCTCAACTTTGTTTTCTTGAAAAAATTATATAAACATAAGAATATTTTACAAAATGCAATGATTGTATAAATATAATTTCATAATGCAGAAATAATCACGGATAAATTTTTAAAAATTACACAATTCTTGAAATTATTAAATTATTAAATATTTGCAACCCGAAAAATTCTGCAACTTGCGAAATACCCGTTCAAAACATCACGTCCACCGACTAAACCGATACAAAATTACATCAATAATAACCACAATTTAGAGACATAAATAAAATTAGACCCACTCCTCCAGCGCGATCAAAACCTCATTACCACGCCAGCAAAGAATCAATTACTTTCGCAACACCAGCTCACCGATTACCGCAAATCACTGAAAAATCTCAACCGCCTCTCCCAAACAAGAAGCAAACCTCTCTCTCTCAACATCCTCATCAATCATCCATATTTTTACAAACATCAATTGTCCTTGCGCTATGAAGCTTTGAAAGAAGAGCCGCTTATCAGGGTCGCTTGACTCTGTACTCACCGATTGTTAGCCAAGAATCCGCTGGAGAGTTCCGATTGCACTCGATCAAGTTTGTCGATGATGCTCTCAGTAGAATCGAGCTGCTCGACCTTGTCTACCGAGGCGAACGGCAGGAAGCGAGCTCCTGAGACGCTTCGGCCGGTCTGGACGGATGCCAGGATTGTCGACGATGGGGTGAACTCGGTTGTGGTCGTCGTGGAGGTCGTTGGCGTTGGTTCTGATGGGTAATGAATAGATAGGGAAGATTAAGGGGGGTTGTGATTTTTGTTGTTTAGGTTAGATGTTGTTTTTAGAGCAAAATTTATTTTTTTAGATTTATAATCTTAGAATAGTTGTAAAAATCAAGTGGGAAAAGATAGAATAGAAAGAACAGTTCTTATTTTGAGATGCTGAGTTTTAAAGACAATGAACGCAATCAGAAATCTCTATTGTACTCTTTAAATAGGCGCACTAGTGTAAGTATCGAGAAACGATAAATATATATCTAGCATATGTAACATTGTCATTGTAAGAGTCCGATGTGTGAATTGTTTTAATCAATTGAAAGGTGAAAGGTAGTAGTTTTTCATCGACACTTGGTTTGTTCGAGATTCTATTATTCAAAAGGTCTATTATTGGAACGCCGAGGAGCGCATCGATACTGCAATTGAAACGTCTATAACTAAATAATACCTATATCGGATTTCAGTGTAACTAACACAAAAGCTAATGTAAGAGTAATTTTGTTTGTGTAAATTGGAAACTGTCAATCATTACTTTTCCACTTTGACTTGAATTGGATTCTAGTGAACAACGATGGCAAATAATCGTAATTTTGTTTTAATTGCTTTCACTTCTTTAGATTGTTAACAATTAAAAGACTTCTAATCATTTTCGCGTAAATTAACAACAAAGTAGAGATTTTTATACATTTTTTGAAATTTTCTTATAACACGTCTATATTTATTATAATTTTATATTAATTTCCGTTTTTGCCTAAAGTAATAGATGAAAAAGAAATAAAAAATGTAATTATCTTTCAAATTTTTCTAAAATTTCTATATAAAAATATTCTGCTCCAATAACTCCCAACATCTAAAAACTCAAAAAACCAACCTGTAGTACTACCGGTCGTAGAACTCGGCTCGACCGACGTCGGCGTCTCCTGCGTCATAGTAGTAGTCGAGGGCAGATCCGTCGTCGTTTCAGGCACAGAAAACGTTCCATTAACCACACTCTTCGTCGTCACGACGGAGACGATCGCCTCGCCGATCAAAATCGATCCCGGCCTCTCCGACGCCGTCTCCTCAACTTTCTCCTTCTCCTTACTTCCCGGTGAAACCGGCGCTGCCGTGGTAGAAGTCGTAGTCGTCGTCGACGTCGTCGGCTTCACTTCCGGCTGCGCTTCCGGTGACGTCGGCTTCTCGCTCGGCGTTTCTGCTACTGGCTTCTGCGAATGGGAAAACGAGAATTACGGGGAGGCAGCTGCGGGAATTTTAATTGAACGCAGTGAGGTAACAGTGCGGATAAGCGCGTGGGTTACGCGCATTGGGGTAATTGATGCGGCGGCCGGTCGAGCGTGAAGCCATTGGTTTTTTCGCTTCTGGGTATAGATGTATTGGTGGAATTGGGAATGAGCGACGCGCGGAAATGTCGGTTTGGAGGGTATAGAGGCTGGGGACGGTTGAGTGGGTTTGTTGATAGTGGAGAGGTAGTTTCGTTTGGCGGTATTTTTTGGGTTTATGGATTTTGGTGACTGGTGGAGCTTGTAAAAGTGGTGTTTGTTGATTGATGGTTTGAATTTTGCATTGGCAAGTATGCAGATTGACCCCGGAAGTTGAAAAGAGTGGTTAGCGTACCGTTTTAAATATGAATAGCCAGAATAATGTTTTGTTAACAGCGATAGTTGTTGAAATTACATTTTTCACAGGTTACATGACATTTTTAAAAACGAAAATCTGTTCTAAAATTATTTTAAAAGCAGCCTAATTATTTACGTTAGAATATAAAAACACCACTCGCTTCGAGCACTATAATTACGTAAGCATAGATAATTTGTATACAATTAGTTAAAAATAAAATTACCCACCCAGTTTCAATTGCCCAAGAATTTCCATACACTTGGCCGATCTAAAGATCCGTAAGGCCACTTAAGAGCGCGATTTTCGTAACTAGTTCCCTCGAAAAGATCGAGTGACATAATTCCCATTGTCATTCCGAAATTTTCATAAATCTCTATACCCAAATTAATACCACATTTGAACCCTATCCCAGGCGAGTGACGCAACGCCTTACTTAAGTGACAAAACACCATTCTGTATTTCCACGGCTCCAAGCATAATAATCAGCCGGCAGCTGCAGAAAAAAGCTCGCGCTCACCCGATCATTACCCTACATTTTAACGGGTGAACCCGAGCCATTTCCCACGGAAGCACTATAAAAAGAAACACCCAGCAGGCTATATAAACACGCAACCTCTACCTTTTGCGCAACCCCCGCCGCTACAAGCCATTGTCTAATCATTCGTATTCGCGCCTCCTCCACCTTAGCAAAACAGAAGCGCGACCTAATTAACAAAACCGCTCGAAAAACAGCCGCTCCCCGCCCTTCGGAAAATCCCCCGAGAGCCAGCCAAAACAAAGCCCGGTACTTAATAGCGTCCCCTAGCTCTAATCTCCCTCCGATCGGCTACATCAGCCCAGCCATAAAACCGGAACCAGGTCACCGCCCTATCGTCCATCAAACCCTCCTATCGCCTCTCTATAACAATACCTTAGGAGCCGGCTCGTCATCGGTCCCCTTGGACTCTTCCGGCTTCTCCGGCTCCTCCTCGTAATCCTCGTCGTAGTAGTAGGCGTCCTCCTCGTAGAGCGTGCCGTTAACGGCGGGCTTATCCTCAGTCTTGACGGCTTTAGGCTCGCGCTCCTCCTTCGAGCTCGGCTGCTGCTCGTCCTCGTAGTACTCGTCGTCGTAGTATTCGACGGAGTCGGACTGTTGCTGCTGTTGCTGCTCGTCATTGCTGCCTCGGGATTGAGAGACGAGGTTGCCGGGGTACTGGCGCTGGGACGAGGACGGGCTCCAGGCGCCTACCTCCGAGCTGCTACCTGTAATGTGAGGAAGATGGTTTGTTTATTTTTGTACGGCGGTTTGGTAGGGGAGAGGCGGACGCTTCGAGATCGTAAATCAAAATAGCGTATTTTTAGAGTAAGCAGCCCGACGCGTGGGTGGAGATTGAACCGAGCGTAGGAGCTGTCCGGGGCGTTTCAAGGTTGCGAGTTTACCATTAATTATATAGAGGTTTTTCTGGCCGAGCGCGTTCATTTTTCACTTTTGTAATCGCAAAGTGGAAGGAAGTACTTGGTGAGGCTGGACAATGGGTGCTGTGCGTGGTGTGTAATTTGGAAAAGCGAGCGGCGATTGTTTAATTTTAATGAATGATTGGACCCGCCGAATCCGAATGTAAACGAATCGGTGGATGCTTTTTCCCTTTCTTGTTTGTACTTGTTGCAGCTGGCTATTGTATAATAGAAGTTAATGGTGGATATTTTCTGTATTGCCGGGCCGGAAGTTTCGGCAATAACGAGCAAAGGTACTTGTAGTTTTTGCGTGGCGCAAGTGGAAGTATAACGTGGGATTTTTTGCGCGCGGAATTCTTTTCCACTCCGTAACGCTTTGCCCAACGGAATTTCAATTATTCACCTAGTTTTTTTTTTTCGATGAACTGGGTAATGGTACCGTTTAGGATTGTTATGGTTTTTAAACTGTGTGCAGTTGCGAGAGTTTTAGTTTGTTACTAACGAATATTGTTAAAGACCAGTAGTTGAGTTTAGATTTGAATGTATTTATGTAACTTTGAAAATGTTGCGTGGACTCAAAAATATGTGCGATGAATTATGCATAAAATGGAAACATACCCGTTGAAAGGACATTAAATAAACATTAGACATTATAATATAGGAACAATGAAATACTGTAAAGCTGCCATAAAAATTTTTAATTTAGTATTACTAAATGCATGTTAATAATGTAAAAATACAACTTATTTTTAAAGTTTTAATGATCTTTATTTGGAAAGTTCAGAGCACCGGAAGATCAAATCCATTTTTAGATGTTCTGGCGAAAATGGGTTAGTGCTTCTAACTGACATTTAATTTTCAAGAATAAAATGTAATTTTGCAGAAACAAAGTTTGAATGACACTGAATCCAAGATGAAAATAAGTTTGGAACATTTAATTTTTAAAAATATCAATCTATTTTGTTTAAAAGAAACCAGTTTTAAAAATAAACCTTATCTCTTACACTGAACACTGAACCTTCCATTTATTATATATAAATAAATCTAGTAGCCGCAAACATAGACTTGCAAATTTCCCAATCAATTCTAAAGTTATACAAGCTGTAATCCAACGCTACAAGCTCACTGAAAATTCATAAATAATTCAACCTCTCTCTATCACCTTAGTCGCTAAACAAATCATTCACAGCTACCAGCCACGTAAAAAACCAATAAAAAACCAGTAGCCCCAACCCATCCTACAAACATCAAACCCCACACCCAACCAAAAACACACACCCAACTCCTTTTGCAACAACCTTAGCCGCATCCGTTTCTCAGCCTCAACAGAAAATCGTATACGTGTACCCACGCGTTGAACCTAACGGTAGCCCCGGCGCGCTCGCCGCTTCTATCGTTTAATTGGCCTTAATGACTTGATTATCGGCATTTCTGCGTTCCTCAATGCGCGCTTGCATTATTATACGGCTCTCGGGTTGCTCAACTCCGCTGCTGATTCATCGGCTTATCCCGTAGGTGGACCGAGCGAGGATAAAAAAAAAACGTTTTCAATCTCCCGCAGCCTCCCGCGGCGCGCGCGTATAGCTTTCCGTGCGGTAGTTTCTTTTTTTTCTTCTCGAGCCGCGGGGAGGCCGAGAAAAATTACCGGGCGCGCTTCCGACGATGAGACGCGAGGCGAAATGACTTCACTGATTATTGCGTGGAAGAATGCGGGGAGATGAGTTTTTTTTTTCGTAATCTGGATTGCTCTGGTGATCGGGTTGGTACAATAAGCTGGAATTTGATGCGTTGGGTGATGCGGTAGTGGCTTTACGGTGTGGTAATCTTTTGGCGATCGGAGGTATGAGAAGAGAATGTGATGTGTGTTAGGATGCTTTATTGGTGAAATTTTATGAAATGTTTTGGTAAACTTGTATGTTTCTACTGAAGGCAGTCTAACCGAGTCGTATTTTTCTACTTATGGCAGTAGTAACAGACGAGTTGTAGAGACTAAACACTAAAGTGGTCGCTGCATTTTCTCTCTGTGCAAATAAAAAACAGATCATCAGATAACGTTTTCCCAACAATTTATGAATATTATGTTACAAGTATCCTACTTTTAGAAAGGTAGATATATTCCCGGAGGTATAAATATCTCCTCTGAATTTAACCCAGCCGTAATCGCAGCTTAACAGCTGCAATTTGTCTTTATTACAATTTGCGTCTTATCAGATTACAATAGCCGTTGTCACAGCTACAATGGGCAACGCTAGAGCTACAATTGCGCATTTCGACTGTACCGAGCCGTAATTTAGAAACTCGAAGTTCCCGGAACAAAATTACATTTTCCGCGTACGCAGCATTGTTTCAACGCTTCGAAAAGTTAAAAATATGTAGCGCAGAAAAATAACATCTGTGTATAAAACTTCTCATGTATTTTATTGCTTTTCTCTTACCGACAATTATTTACCTCACTGTGTACTAATGTTCCCCGTAATGCAAGTATGCATTCTTACCTTTTTTCGACATATACCTCGTTACGTTACGCTTTGTTTTCCAAGTACAAAAATTCCTAACAGTCCTGGATGTATTTAAAATCACATTTCGAAGATATTAACTCGAGTGCTTATCAACTCACTTATTAACTCGTTAAAAAATCGTACCCCCAGCCTATCTCGATCCCGTAACTGAAGCCATTAAAAGAAAAAAAAACATTAAGAAGACCGTTTCCCTATTGTAATACGGCGACTATCGGCACAAAAAAACTCTTACGGCATCGGATAGCCAGCTCCTCTACGTACATGCACTCGAAAAAGCCAGTAGCCAATCAGTCAATAGAACCGATCTCTTTCATAATAGGCGACCACTGGCTCGCTCGCAGACCGAGTGTATATATATATCGGTAATTAATTTCGTCCATCAAGCGGTGCTCGGAATGTCCCGTTAACGAGTCCGAGCGCTCATGCAGACGCGAGACGAAATGAGAGAATTAAAAAGTGATATTAGGGAATTGGCCGCTAGAGGCTTTTGAACTATTATACTTAATTCTCTTGCTTCACTTGGGAGAGTGCATTATCGTGATTAAATTGATTTTAGTATCGGCTTAGAAGGCCAATTTATAAGTGCGGGATTCTTTTAGGAAGGGAGCGTTGGGTAATTTTAATTGTTATTATGACGATGTGTGCTCGTTAATGAGTAATGTGTAATTGCATTGTGTAATGCCGAATTACTCTGAGTGAAACGGCAGTTTTCGTTGTTTTGAATATATCGGTAAAAAGTGTGGATACTTTGACGTTTGAAGAATTGAGTAGGTAGTTAGGAATTTATTATGAGACTGCAAGATTAGAATGCAATGTTTATGTATGTGTATTTTCCTGAGTGTTTAGCCTGTTTGTACAGTCGCACGTTTAATTATAATTTCATGAAATTACACGACGGAATTGCTTTTATTCACGCGAACACTTTTAAACTGTAAGACTTTGAACGTTTAATTGATACCTTGAAAACGTCAAAGAAACCATACATTTATCAGAAGTTAACTTGTTTCTTTATTCAGAAAAAAAATCTTTAATTTATCGTCTCAACAAACCATACATAATGTACGGAATCAGATTGTCAGTTAATCCTAGCATAATCGCATTCCTTTAAACTAGTTAATTCATCAATTCAACATGCTCCAAGCCACGCGGAAAATGAAATAGGCCTCAACTAGAACCCAAAATAGTTCCTTAATCGTTCAATTAATTCAGAAAACTATATCCTAACAAGAATCTAATCACTAACCAATCATAAATCATAACCCAAAAACAATCGCCCTTGAAACCATCACCCAACGCATCCGCACTTATTAAAATCCCCCATCTCCGGCCAATCCACTATCCCAAACTCAATCACCCTTTTCCCATCAAATCGGCGCGCAATCGATCCCGCATCCTATCACCACGCGTCCACCCACGCCGCATACCTTCCCAACGCACGATCCCGCTATATACCTTTTCCAGGCTCTCTCGCGCGTATAATCCAGCCTCGGCTTGCCGCTACATAAACACAGTAGAGAAAGAGCGCCGAGTAATACGTCGAGCGGGCCTCGCGGCTTTGTTTCGCGCGCTGCGCGCCGGCTGCTGCTGCTGTTGCCAAGAAAGGCGCCTCGCCCGCTCCTACTCCCTCGCTTCTCTATATACATTGTATATAGCTAGACGCCGCGCGATTTTTCCTCTCGCCAAGCGCGCATTGCACAAGCCGATCCTATTGTCGTTCTAGCGCGGCTGGATCGTGGGACGACGATGGTAATGAGGCTTTTTTTTTTTTTTTTGAAAAATATGGAAGGGGGTTAGTCTGTTTTTGGCGCGAAGAGGGTGGACTATCGTCTGGAAAAAATTGCGCAACCATGGCTATTGTCAAGCTGGGAGAGATTTTCAAGGCGGCGGGGTATTTCTGTGTGTGTATACTTTAGAGCGAGTGATAGTGCAGCGCTGCGCGCTTTGATCGAGGTCGGCATTCGAAAAAGGTGTGTGTGCGCCGCGCATTCCTGAGCTGTTATGATATCGAGCTTTCGAGCTCTAATTCGCCTTTTGATTATATCAACGTTGATAAACAGCCACGCGAAGCTACTATAAGAAAGTCCGAAATAAGAAAAGCAGTCATTTACGCCTTCGACCTCGTTGGCGATTCGTTTAACCGGACACTGGCCTTAGCCCCCCGCATATAAACGCACGCGTCATAGCCGAATTCCAGTTTCGCCGCTAAAGTAATAAAGACAGGCGTCCGGTAAATCGGCCGCCGAGCGTTAAAGGTCCCAAGGTCGCGCGTTTCTCGACTCTTTCTTTATTTTTTCCCCGGAAAATATTTCATTTATAATCTATCGCCGAGGATTATGACGCATTTTCGCGAGAAATAAGAGGCGCGCGCTCGCGGTATCCGGCGCTGGATTAGCGCAATCCGTTCCGCAATAATTCAGCCGTTATAGGCGCGCTTTCGTCAGACGCGGATTTAGCTTTGGTATAAGGTAATTGCCGGCTTGGTCCGAGCGTTTCTTGATTCAATTTCGTTGACACGATTCTAAGAGTGCTCTGGCTTTTGACGATGCTCGGAGTTTATGTATTGTATAGGTGAACCGTGAAAATTTGTTTACTAACGCAAAAAGTAAACACCTTTTTTTCGGAACAATAGGAAAAAGAGAGTAGTGGGTATTAGAGGATTAAACCAGAGTCTAAAAAGACGCCAGAACCTTTACGTAATCGGCGCGTCAGCTTAGGGCGCCCGAGTGAGAAGAAATGCTCTGCATTCGAGACGCTTCCCATCGGTAGGAGGCGTGAAAAGAGATGAAGACCGATCTCTTCTGTGTACACGGCGTGCATCTGTCCTTTCCTTCTCTCTCTCCATATTTTTTCGTGCGGAATGTATATATAGCGTTGAGAATCGAGTGAAAGTAGTTGTTGTCGAAACACGAACTTTACTCCTGCGGCTCTCCTGCCTAAAGTCCATTTATTCATAAGCGCGCATATACTTTTTTCAAGTATTTATACACTTGACGTGCAAAATAATCCACATAAAGATCACCCCTCGTAATAATACCTACCCACACAAAAGCACATCTTATAAATCCGGCCAGTTTAAACCTCCTCTCAGCAATAATAAAACCAGTCAACAAAAATCGCTCGCAAACGGCAAGCCTAAAAATTCACCTCGGCGCGCCGTTAGCATCCGCCTTTCACGAGGAGCGCGCATGCAGAAAAGGAAGAGCGGCTAGACGTGACATTGCACTCGTTATGCGCGCGCGCAGCGGATAACCCAGGCAAAAGCCAGCGCGAAAGACAGCTCATTTACATAACGAAACGATCGCGCTCGCGCGCTCCCCGTTTTTGCCGGCGCGCGGCCGTTAAAAGCGCGAGGATAATTTACGTAAACTTGGTACCACTAAAGAGTTGATCGTTAAGGAGTGAGACGGCCGTGTATCGATCGGGACTCGGACAGAACGGAATTGACGGTCTGGCGCGGCATTGTCATTATAAGCAAATTATATATATAGCAATTTCCCCGCGTTTTCACGTTATATTCAGAAGTGGATTTTCCGCGAACTTACCCCGGTCTCGTTTTATTTTTCTCAGCGGTGAGTGTGGAGTTACGTGAGCCGAGTCTATTACCGCTTACGAAATGTCCATTTACGAAAAAAGGAGCCGTTGGCGAGGCGGGAAGCGTCTCCCGTATAAATAAAAATTCTCTCGGGGAAATGAAATTGCAAAAATGCGAGGCGTATGAATTTGAGAAGGTTTTGAAGGTAGGGATGTGAGGGTGGGAATTTTACTTTTAGATTTCTAAGTTGCTGTGGGTTGTTTATGGTGATGAAAGGAAGGCTTTTTGTAGGTGAAGGATGGATAAGTTTTGCGTGTGCTGCGTTATTCTGTAATCTTTATAGGTACTTCTTGCTTCGGTTATGCGGTAAAAGGAAACTTCAATTTAATTAATATTCATAGCGAAGAAGCATGGAGATTTCATTCTAAAAACTTTCATACGATAAATTTTTTATTAGAGCATTTCGACTGAAGGTGAAGTAAAGAATTAAAGTTTTTGATAGCAATACTTCCTATTTTAAAAAAACTAAAACTTTTTTGGTCTGCATTTCTCTCCAAAAAAATATCGTGCTTCTCGACCGAAACAATGCCGCTCAATCTAGATTTCAAACGCCTACTCGCTAACACAAAAAACAATCAGCACTTTCTAAAACAAAAATTAAAATCAAGATTCCCCAACCAAACGCATTCCTCAAAAAAAAAAAACCTACCTCCCCAAACCCAAAAAAGCTTAGCCCGCGAATAAAAACCATATCCAAAAC